>PYHX02000413.1:13093256-13130141 GCA_004302925.2 Cochliomyia hominivorax
GAATGACAAACAAAAATTTTGTTTGATGCAGAGTTGTAAAATAAAGTAGTAAGTAAAAGCATTTTCAAAGACTTTTTAAAGCAACAGTGTATTGTTTACTAAAACAGTTGCCAGATTAATGAATTTTTCAAATAAATAGTTCAATTTTAGAAAATGTCTCAAGAATTTTTCAAATAAATAGTCAATTTAGAAAATGTCTCAAGAAATTAACAGAAATAGAATAAATGAACGAAATTAAATTTTAAGCGGTTTGCAGGTTTAAAAACTTAAAGGCTTAAAATGTTTCTGACAGGACCGCCTGCTAAATGTGTATAGGCCAAAAAGGGAGCATCGAAATTGATGTTAAGTTGTCTGAAAAATATACATTCTTGCTTAATAATGGACGACAGAACATACCTTTGTTTTGGCAGATTTTCCTGTTCGAGAACTTTATGTGCTAATGCACAAAAGAAAGTTGAAGAAATGTTTAGGATGCAAAATCATTAAAAATTTGTAAAGTTCTTGGTACGGTAAACAAGAGCTGCAGCCAGTGGAGGATATAGGCTCTTGTTTAAAGAGAATTGAACAGCCCAAAAACTTGCAGTAGATTTTAAAAAGAAATAGACTACTTGTTTGAGAAAAAGTAACAGAAAGCACTATGAAAACTAAATAGAAGGGTTTACGAAGAACGTTGAAATTTCTTCACTATTATATTTTTTTTGTAAATTATAATAATAGTTTCAATCAAATAATTAATTAAAACTGCAAGATTAGTTGAATCCTTTTATTAATTTTCCGATCTCACTTCTTAGTACAATATATTTTATGTATCACATATCAAGATTTCTGTAAAAGCTCTTAAACGATAACCATACAGTTATCATACATCTTCTATGTAAAGAGAAAATTGATTCTTTCCCAATAACTCGAAAGCTTTGGGAGATCGGACCAAAAATACTTTATTGCTTTCAAATTATCATTACAAACTGAATGTGATTTGGTTCGAATTTTTATGTAGAATTAAAAACCTTAAACGAAAATTGGCAACTCTAACCACATTCTAATCAGAATAGTACTTTATTTTACAACTGTTCAACGAATCTTATTTGCAAAGAAATGTCACAAACCATTTTTTTGCAAATTAGTTTTGTTTTAACTTGTTGAATTTGTTTAGTAGAATTTTTTTGTTTTATTTTAAATGTAGTGAGTGTTTTGTATTGTTATTTTAATATTTGTGATTAAAAATTTATAATAATTAAATTATGAGCAATAAAATAATCTAAAATTAATTTTAAAATAAAAAGTTGTGATTAAAAATAAGAAAGAATTTGAAGCCGTCAAATGCGAAAAAGTATGTAAATTAAAATAATCAAAAAAGTGAATTGGTGAATGTTTTCAAACGAAAATAAAAATGTCATGTTTTAATTAAAAGAAAATTATAATAAAAATTAAATTTCACAAAAAGTGCTAAATTAAGAAAAATTAAATAAATTCGAAATTAAAAAAAAGAAAAAACATTGAAAATGTCTCAACATTCCGCTGTTTCTACTACTTACGTTTACAAATACAACGACAACAACTACATCTACTACTGCTGTTACTACAAACGAAGAGTTCATCATCTGCCAAATCTGGTTCTTCTTCTATATTAACGGGTTCATTGAAAAACAAAAACACAAGGATGTAACACCGGCTGAAATGCCTCTAACAGATGATTTTGTTTACATATTCCGCCCGATAAGTTTAAGGATAAAAATATAAATGAAACAAATGGTAAGTTCTAGAATTAAGTTCTAATTACTCGTCATTTGATTGAATTGAACCAATTTGAAACCAAATTCCAAAAAAAAAACTCTGATTCAGAATTGTGTAAATTGTTGTTATTTCCTTTTTTGTTTTTTCTTTATTTTTTTTTTCTTTTTTTTAGTTTTTATTGTTGTAGTTTATTGCATCAATGATTGATTTAATGATTATTTTTTTATTTTTTGTTGTTTTTAATTTTTGCATTGTGGGTTGATTTGCTTTCTGAATAAAATCACTGTTGTTTTTGCCTGATTTATAAATAATTTTGATAACTTTACCCTTGCTGAAGTGATTAGGATGTTAAGCATGTTCCCATTCCCTTTCCCAATTAAAAAGGATTGAAACCACTACAATTACAGTTTTAATATTTCGTAATGTCTTTATAGTTATAATCACTTGTGATGAATTTTGCATCTTTTTGAAAACGATTTTATTAACGTTTTTATAGTGCTTCACTTTGCTCGAATCCATTCCCTTTAAATCGACCATACTTTTGGGAAACCTTTTTGTGCAATTAAATTCTCTTTTAAACATGAGCCCAATATCTTTTCACTGGATTTAGCTCCTTCCAGTTTGGAGGATTTACTTCTCTTGATAAAATACCATGTTACTGTTTTTATTCAACTCCAGGGCTTGTTTACCACAGTGACAGGATGCCAAGTCATAAATAAAATAAAAAAATAAGTGGGCACATTGTAAAATCTTATGAATGGAAAATTTGGGTATCTATAGAGACCGCTTCTTTTATTGCAACTGCATATGGCTTGCCATATCTAGAACTATTTAGAACATTTTGACTGCCTTTGGGTCCTAAATTTTTCTTTAACTGAAATGTTTCAAGTTGCGTTTCATCCTCCATTACACAGCATGAATAATTTTTTTTAGAAAACTTGACTTAAGTTTTCATGGTCTGTTTTTGGCCTCTAAATTTTTAGCAGCGTTCCTGTCAGGAAATTTTTGCGCCTCAATGTTTTTCAATCTGTATTAGATTTTACTTTTCGTACCAAGTTGTGCGACATTTCTATTTTTGTTTTGCTTTAAAAACATCATATGGACCATTCCATCTAATAATGGATGTATGAAAAATGTTTAATAACATTGGAACAGTTTGAAGGATGACCTTTGAATGTTTGGCCAAACTTTTTGTGAGAGTAATTTGGGTTTTGTTGTGATATTTAATAATTCTAGTATACACTTCTCTTTCTGTCTTTTAATGAAAAACGTTTATCAGTCGCATTATTAACTATGGATGGATGATCCTTTGTTGTGGAATACCATAACAATGCGGCATTAATATCACATTATTTATATTGATTTCTTAAGAGGATCAAACTATCTTTATTTTTAGTTTTAGCTCTGTTAAATGTCCTTTTGGGCAATTCCAGACTGCAAGACGACCAGTCCAACAGAGGTACGCTGTGACCGTTTACCTTGATTTAGACTGCATTTAACTATATGCCGCAGCATTACCATGCTGAAATTTGTCATCTTAATCCTTTTTTCAACCATAAAAGGAAGTAGAATATCTTCCAGCAAATTCGTTATAAATGGTGACTGAACTTCGTTTAGTCTTAAATCGTACCAAATCATAGAAATTTTCCTTTTTTCACTTTTCTGGTAATTTTATGTACTTTTGTCCGAATTTAAGACAATTATCTTTCCGCTATTATTTAAGAATTGGCTTGCACTTTGGCTTCTTACATTTAATGTTTTCATCTCTCTTAAAAAGTGAGCAACGTGTTTGGAAGTCGAAAGATTAGGGAGATTTAGTTTTTTCTTTATTTTATTATACCGCATTGCTTTTAGTTTAGTATTTTCTTGGTAAGTTTTCTGAACATCATAATTTTGTCCTCCCTTACAAGATGGGACATAAAATAGAACCAAGATTATTTGATCGCATGATAAAAATCATTGTAGTAGTGTGGGTGTCACCTCTGATGTATACTTAAGCCGATAATCAATTATTTTTTTATTTTAATGGTTAATAATAAGAATATTTATTAGTTTTTGTTTATGTTGGTGTTCAACTCCTGCTCAAGGAATCTGGCATCCTCAATTGGTTGGATCCATAGATCTATAGGACTGAGTGAGGTTAGATTGAACTAGCAGTTGCATAAATGTCATGTGATCCTTGGCCAAATGCAGGACATAGGTTAATACGAGACCAGAAGGTATTGGGCATGTTGCTCTTTCTCGATCTCAGTTGAACGCGACAAAATCCGTTCATTCTCCGCAGTGGGCTGTGGGCGGCTACCAAGCACGACATGCGGTAACTTAAAATCGTTTAATTTAATATACAAAATCTGATCCAAAATACTTTGCATTTACCTATATTTGCTATGTTCTTATTCTGATAACATCGTAGAAGTAACTGCTCACTTAGCATTTCATTATATTCCTTAACTGGACTGAGGACATTTGAATACATATTGTTACAGTTCTTAAGGCTGCATTTTGACAGCTTTGATAATTTTTCCACTGCGTATCACTTAGCGATGGTGTTCATACTGGAGCAGCATAATTCACCACTGACCGACTAATCGTTTTATATGTAGTCAATAAGATTTCTTTATCCATAACCCAAGTACTGCTTTGAGAACCTTATTTCTTCTAGTGGCAAAATCTTTGGTTGGTCAACTGTATTAATTTGACCATGATGCCTAAATTCATATTTAGCTCTTTTGTCCAGGTGGTGAAGGGTATTGCTGGTGAAAGTTTCAAGTTTTGTGCAGTGAAGAAGTTGTGGATATCGCTGAGATCACCTTTATTTAACTGGTAGAATTTAGTATTAGTTTGAGTAGCGACCATAATATTTATTTTTTTCAAATTATAAGAAATAATAATTTAATTGTTTAAAATACTTTTTTGTGCAAATTTTTAGAAATTTTTTCTCAGTTTCTTATGAAAAATAAGGCCACTGACTAATTTCATAATAATAAAAAAATATATATTTAATAAAAATTCGCTTTCATTTCTTAACACATAAAGATGTTTGTCTAAATAAGGTTTTAAAAACGCCAACTTTATTTCACAGCTTGTCTTTATTCACTAGAGGTCAAATATTCTATACCAGATAACCGTTTTTTTTTGTATTTTTATAATTTATTCTAAATTTAACGTTGTTGGTTTGTAATCATTTCTGAAAATTATTTATTAAGTGTGCAATTTAAATGCAACAAAGTAAACTTTAATTAGTTTATAACTGTTATGAAGAAACTGGTGGAAATGAAAATAATTGATGGAACAAATTAATTTGTGATAATAAACTGATTAAAATATTTCAAAGGTTTCGCATATATTATTTTCAAATTGATGGTAATGACGGGGATTTGTAGGGTTCAAGATATAATATTCTTTTGTTAGGCATATTATTCGAGAAAGTCCGCAAGAATGTCTTAAAATCATTACGATTGTCCAGTTCCATGTTTCGCCTTCATAATTATTATAGAAACTATTATAATAATTCATCGGTTCAGCTTCGAGCCTGATGTCTTTAACACTTAGCGACTTCTTTTGAAACCATTTACGTTTAATTGAAGTTTTTTTCTCTTAATTTTGTTGGTCTCTTAACTTTCACTCTTCTATACACACATGGACAAAAGGCACCGTCAGTTATTATGTGAAATGTTTAAAGGTTCCATATGCTCAGAAAACAATGAAAATAACTCTTTTTTCTTACCGATTGAAAAACAAAAAAAAAAAAAAAAAAAAACAAATAAAAAATAGAAAACCCCATTGGATTTTTATCGGGATACTGATGAGAAGTTTTAAGAGTTTAAGACATGTTATATAAGATCTACAAAAAAGAATCATTACCACGCTGGAAGAAATAGTCGGATTAAATGCCAAGTTTTTGAGCATTTTCATGGTAGTTATCCTTAAGGATATTTAAAAGAGTATTTTTATTCATTAATTCATCAATAAATACAACTTGACGTACCCCAGCCGCGACATACAACACGTACAACATGATATCAGCACCAATATGTTTAACAGTCGACTGAGTGTGTTTTTCTTGAAAAGCCACCCCCTCCTTTCTCCATGTCAAAACACGTCCATCACACTTGTATATGAAATATTTGGTTTCATTAGAAAATATCTGCTTATACCAAATGCTCATCTTTTATTAATGTTCTCTTAAGCGAATGAAAAAAGTGTCATTTGGTTCATTGTCGGTTTTTTTCCAGCAAACTTTGGCATTAATGCGGAACAGCTGTAGCAGTGTTTCTCTTTAACATTGCAGCAATTTCAGAATATTTCCCTTTTTTCCTGAACAAATAATGGCACGGGTTGTCCACCTCCTATCGCAAATATTGAACTAAATCTGACGAGGTCTACAATAGGAGACGCAATGCCTTCAGGTCTCGTATTGACCGTGTCTAATAAGTGGCCAAGGACCACAGATGATTGTTACATTATATGATGTCTTAGATAATTTCTTCTTCTTTGAATATTTGAGGTTTTACCTTGACACCGAAGTCAAGGTCTTAAGAAAGAAAAGCATAAAATTCGTGTGTTTTCGAATTTGGTACAAACAATATATTCATGGAACTGAACACAATGTAGGAAGGGTAGGAAAGGGTACCAAATTTGGTGCTAATTACTTTCTTAAGGAACTATAACAGAGAGAGCTCTACTTTCTCAAGGAACTGTTTTACTGGTCAAAACGTAAGTCAAATAGGATCATGGGGGAGGGATACCACCTATAAAAAGCAAACTAAAATTATTAATAAGTTATTCATATCGTATAATTCTTTTATTCCACAAGTTCATAATTGCTAAAACTAATTTAAAAAAAATGTTAAAAGCAAAAGCTTCCGAGATGTAGCAACCCAATTTTGTTTGGATTCAAATGAGTTGCTTTTTTTTCGCATAGATGTTCGTACGAGAAATGGAAACTTCCAGAGAGATTTATAATTTGAAATTATTGATTTTTTTGTCTCGGTCTCTATTATTGTGTGTCTTTTTTAAATTTTAATCAAAAAGTATTTTTTTATTTATATTTTCCTTTATTGTTGTAAATCCGTGTATGTGTGTTTAATATGATTTTAATAATTTTAAAGAAATTATGTTGTGCTGCTCCTGTTATCATTTAATAACAAAAAAAGAACTTAATTCCTTTATTTGAAAGCAAAAAAACAGGTTTGTTAATTTTTATTCTTTTTTTATTTTGTTTGTATTTAAAATCATTAATATTTTTGCATGAATATTTATTTTTTTGTAAATTTTTTTTGTACTTGTAACTACACCTTGATCCCTCAACTTGCGACAGAAAAAAAAAACAAACATGAAAGAGAAAATTTCTACTCAATTAATCATAATCACTTTTAATCCTGTTTCAATTATTATTATTACACGTATTTCTTTTGTTTCTCTTTTCTTCTTCTTCTTCTTTTTGTTCTTCTCTTGCAGTTGTGAAAAGGCATTGTATTGACTCATCACCAGCATCATCTTCAACATTTCCCCTTGAATGTGTAAATCTCGAATGTCTACTTTTATCGGATTCATCCATAGAGTGTGGTGTTCCTGTGCATGTGCAAACACTTTTACAAAATTACGATAATTTACAATTGACACAAGCAGAAATTTTATTATTATTGGTTTATATTGTGGCCCTCGAATCAGGATTTGTGGCTGCAACTCATTATGCTGAAAATAAATTATGTTTACAACATTTGTCTGCAACAAGTTCATTTCATGCTAAAAACATTTTATATTTATCACATCATAAACCCAAGTTCTTAGTTACCGACGATAAAACAAGATTCTCTTTGAAATTGAGAACTTTAATTGAAATGGAAGATGAAACAACTGCAGCTCTGGAAGATAATTTAAGTGCTTTACTTACCGCTATGGTTACGGGAGATTTTCTTATTATCACTTTAACACCAATTCCAACCACAAATGCTAAAGGTTTTAGTTTAGCCTTATCGATGCCACGTTATGTCCTATCGATGCCAATAAAAAATAAACCTCTCTATCAGCGTTTTCGTAAATTACCAGAATTGTCGTATATTTTACGGGAACAATTATTTGGTCCTATGCGTTGCCAACAATTGAGTTTAATGGAATGTTGTATTTATCCTTCATTTGCGGATTTACCAGCTGAACTTTATAAACACATTTTCAAATATTTAAATAAAAATCAATTAAACATTTTGGCGAATGTTAATAAATCATTATATAATTTAATAAAATGTATTGGATTTCAAAAATAAATTGTTATAAGTGTATTGAAAAACCGTGAACAGTTTTTTACATATCAGAAAATCGACCGGTTAGGAATTATTTCTATTTTCGAATTATTCGATATGTCGTTTAACAGGTTTTTCGTGAAATGCTTTTTCTTTAAATATTCGTTTGTATTTCGGAATAAATAAAATTTTTCATTCCCTGTGTTATACGTGGAAAGTACTTAAACAATCATATTCTGATTTGATTTTGTCCGATGTCCGTCTGTTTTAGACATACTGACTTCAATCAAGAGAAATAAATGGGATACTGCAAGATTTTCCAGCAGTATCCATTTAGAAGTAAAGAGGTATAAACCTATAATTTAGGCATTTAAAAAAAATTACTGGATTTTAATAAAACCATTGTAAATATATACATTAATTTAAATACGATACCTTTTGCACACAATCTATTTAGGGCATTATACAGTGCAGGGATAATTTGATGAATTTGATTACAAATGATATATCTTTTTTACTGATTAAACTATAAATTTCTATTTTTTGCTATAAATTTATAAAAATCAAACAAAAAAATTTCGATATAATACGCGTTATTTTGAAAAGTCCATTTTTTTAAATCGGTTTTCAACTACACCAATTAATATTGAAGTGAAAAAAGTTATCATGACAAAATTTTCATAAATTTTAGTTCTTAAAGAAATAAGGTTTCTTCTTAAAAATAAATTCAAAATTCAATTTTTTTATTTTGCAAAAATTTTAATTAAAAAAATGTTTGAAAATTTTCAGGTTTTATTTTTTTAAATATATTTTTGGTGCAGTTTCTTATAGTTTAGTAAAATTTTATATATTTTTTGGATTTTTGTATTTTTGGTAAAAATTCTGTCAATAAAAAATTTGTTACAAAAATTGCAAACAAAATATTTGTAGTTTTATTTAAAAAGGAATTTTGTTATTAATTTTAATTTTATTTTTCATTTTTATTATTTGTTTTTAGTTTCATATTTTTATTTGTTTTTATTATTTTCTTTTCCAGAAGTTCCAGATTCTCCCACATCAGTTATAGGTGTAACCTTTGCTGATGATAATTTAGGTAAGTAAATCTTTTTTGTATTTAAATAATTTAAGAAAATATTGAAATTTTTAAAATTAATTAAAAAAAAACTTCAACAAGATCAATGGCCATGATCAAGGTCATGATTTCAATATTGCTTTAAAATTTTAAAGTCCATTTAAGTTAAAATTAAGCCGAAAGGAAGGATAAGATATAATGTGATTACCACTTTATTGTATCATTAAGTATCGTGTAAGTCAAGATGGGAGCTCAGTAATGCGAATAGCGGTAAAAACATATTCTCTTATGTTTTATAAGGGTTTGAATTTGAAAGTGAACTAATTTCTGCACATATGAGGACCTTATAATTTATTGATAATATATAAAGAGTGTTGATCATTTAGTTTCCCTTTATATCCGAAACTCGTAGGCCAATTGACGATCTAAAAATTATTTTTTTTATATAACATTTTTAGACAATTTCAATACGATTTAACCTGTTTTAAAAACATTTTTTAAACTAAACGTAACTTTTTTAATACTAAATAAGCTCCTTGATAAGATAATAAATGTAAAATCGCTGGCATATAAAAATTTGTAGATACAAAAAAATTCTAAATATTTCAATGTTTCCACTTGAGTTTTGGAATAAAATATTTTTAATCTGATAAAATGATGGTAATAACATAATTTTGTATTGAATGATCTCATGAAAAACTTTAGATTATAATTGATTGAAAAAAGTGATAACGGTTAATTAATAGATTCAAAAGATTTATTTCCACAAAATATGGATCGCTGTTCTCGAATGACATAAACAGAACACTTTTCACACATTCTTAATTATAAATAAAATTATTTGTGTAAGAAGAAATGATCAGATTGAAAAAAAGTAGAAGATCACTAATAAAATATAGGACGAATTAGTTTAAACGTTTATCTCTCAAGAATACAATTTATGCAGAAGTTTTTCTTTCAATTCATTAAATGTTTTTTGTTTAAATTTTTAGAAAAAATTTCATTATTTAGATAAAATTTAAACTTTTAGTGAAAATTCTAATTTTTTGTGAAAATTCTAATTTTTAGTGATCGAAAATTTTTTCTACAAAGAAAATTTATCAAAAATTTTCTCTACAAAGAAAATTTATCGAAAATTTTCTCTACAAAGAAAATTTATCGAAAACTTTCTTTATAAAGAAAATTTATCGAAAATTTCTCTAAATATAAAATTTATCGAAAATTTTCTCTACAAAGAAAATTTATCGAAAATTTTCTCTACAAAGAAAATTTATCGAAAATTTTCTCAACAAAGAAAATCGATAGAAAATTTTCTTTACAAAGAAAATCGATCGAAAATTTTATCTACAAAGAAAATTTATCGAAAATTTTCTCTAAATAGAAAATTTCTCAAAAAAATTCTCTACATAGAAAATTATCGAAAATTTTCTTAAAATAGAAAATTTTCTTGAAATATGAAATTTATCGAAAATTTTCTTAAAATAGAAAATTTTTCGAAAATTTTCTTAAAATAGAACATTATCGAAAATTTTCTCTACATAGAAACTTTATCGAAAATTTTCTCTACATAGAAGCTTTATCGAAAATTTTCTCTACATAGAAAATTTATCGAAAATTTTTTCTACATAGAAACTTTATCGAAAATTTTCTCTACATAGAAACTTTATCGAAAATTTTCTCTACATAGAAGCTTTATCGAAAATTTTCTCTACATAGAAACTTTATCGAAAATTTTCTCTACATAGAAACTTTATCGAAAATTTTCTCTACATAGAAACTTTATCGAAAATTTTCTCTACATAGAAAATTTATCGAAAATTTTTTCTACATAGAAACTTTATCGAAAATTTTCTCTACATAGAAACTTTATCGAAAATTTTCTCTACATAGAAAATTTATCGAAATTTTTCTCTACATAGAAACTTTATCAAAAAATTTCTCTAAATATAAAATTTATCAAAAAATTTCTCTAAATAGAAAATTTATCGAAAATTTTCTCTTCATAGAAAATTTATCGAAAATTTTCTTTACATAGAAAATTTATCGAAAATTTTCTTTACATAGAAAATTTATCGAAAATTTTCTCGAAATAGAACATTTATCAAAAAAGAAAGAAAATTTACCAAACTTTTCCCTACATAGAAAATTATCGAAAATTTTCCTGAAATAGAAAATTTATCGAAAATTTTCTTGAAATAGAAAATTTATCGAAAATTTTCTCTGGATAGAAAATTTATCGAAAATTTTCTCTGGATAGAAAATTTATCGAAAATTTTCTCTGGATAGAAAATTTATCGAAAATTTTCTCTGGATAGAAAATTTATCGAAATTTTTTCTGTATAGAAAATTTATCGAAAATTTTCTCTGAATAGAAAATTTATCAAAAAAATTTTTTCTCTACATAGAAAATTTATCGAAAATTTTCTCTACATAAAAAATTAATCAAAAAAAATTCTCGAAATAGAAATTTTATCAAAAAAGAAAATTGACCAAACTTTTCTCTACATAGAAAATTATCGAAAATTTTCTCGAAATTGAAAATTTATCGAAAATTGTCTCGAAATTGAAAATTTATCGAAAATTTTCTTGAAATAGAAAATTTATCGAAAATTTTCTCTGGATAGAAAATTTATCGAACATTTTTTCTAAGTAGAAAAATTTTCGAACATAAATAGAAGGATTTATTGGAAATTTTCTGTAAATAGAAAATTTATCAAAAATTTTCTAAATAAAAATTTTGTCTAAAAGCAACAAACATTTGTTATTTATTTCTAAAACTTCTTTATGTCCTTTTAAGGGTTAATCACATTTACTCCCTCACACACACACACTTCATTATAACAGTTAATGTTTTATGTAAAAATATTTACCCTAAACAACATTTTCATTTTTGCTGATTCCATAAACCAGCATGAGCATTTTTCTTTGAAAGTGAGTGTGGGTGGGGGAGAAGCAGGGTGCTGGTGGTTGTATATTTCTTAGCAGATTTTGTTTCTATATATGTAAACAGCTTGTATAAATAATAAGTATTTTACTTCTGTATTTCTATTTGAGACCTTATTTTCTTATTTCGACGTTGTCGCATGTTGTGAATTTTCCTGAGAACCTATTAAAAGTTTGTTTAGTGATAACAATTCTTTAACATTTTCTAAAAGAAAATAAAATTGATAACAAATATTTATTATTTCAACAAAAAAACAACTACATAATTGACTGACTGACTTCTTATCATCATAACGTCAAGAAAAATAACAACAACGAAAAAATAAAGAAAAATAAAAAATATTTTTTTTTATTTTCTAAATTATTTTTCCATTTTATTTCTATTTAAACTTAAAATCAAACCATATGTTGAGAACATACAACTATTATTAGTAAAATTACTGCACTAAACTTTAAATTAGATTAAAAAAGTATTTGCAACAGTTGTGGGCAGAAAAATTGTAACAGTAAAAATAGTAACAATATGAATGATTAAAAAAATGAATCTGTGTTTGTTTGGGGTCTATAGACACCCAAACTTCTGGACAGATTTTGCTGAAATTTTCACAACATGATTCCAATATACCCGAAAGTAACATAGGCTATAAAGATAAGACCAGGGGAGCGGTAGCCCCTCCCCCCATACAAGGCAATTATCAATTATCGAATATCTGCAGAACTATAGAGAGTTCTCAAATTTGGTCCCAATCACTTTCTCAAGGAAGTGTTTTAGTGGAAAAAAGGTAGGACGGATAGGACCAGGGGAGTGGTACTCCCATACGAAGCAAATATTAATTCGAAAGTACAAAAATTTGGTCTCAATCAGTTCCTCACGGATCTGTTTTGCAGAACAAAATGTAGGGCAAAAAGGACAAGGGAGAGGGGTACACCGCATAAAAAGAACAAATATTGATTATGGAATATCTGAAGAACTATAGAGTTCTCAAATTTGGTCCCAATCGTTTTTTCAAGAATCAGTTTTACTGGACAAAATGTGGGACGGTTACGGTAAAAGCTTGTGATTTACAAATTTTGAACTTACGCTAATTAAACAAACAATACTGTTAGAAATTATAGTCAGACATTTATAAATTATATATTTTCTCTATTTCACTTGTTACAACAACTCCTACGCTAAACAAACAACAACAAATAAACTCTAAAGTTGTATGTTTTATCCCAAGAATTTTGCAAAACTAAAATGCGCCAAATGTATTTTTGCAACAACAACAAAGAGTAACATATTCTTTTATTTTCCCAAGAGTTACCTACACAAATACACACAATTGCCCAGAAATATTCACATGTGTTTGTGTGTTTGCAATGTAAACAGCATCCTGAAAAAAGCTTTTTGTTGATTACTTTAAAAGCTTTTTTATTGTCGTTCAAATAAAGTTTACTCTCTCTCTCTCTCTCTTTATCTCACTGTAGCATATTTCAATTATTTTATTTTATTCTCTCTCTCTCTCTTTCTCTCTCTCTTTTCGGCTCTCCAAATAAAATTTCTCTTTCTTCATAAATGCGTATGTAGTTGTTTTTACTATGAAAAGTACTATAGAAAAAAATATCCTTTATTAATACCCGTGTGTATAGTTAAAGTTCGTTCAACTTATTTGTGTGCATGTATGTGTGTGATTGTGAGTGAGTGTGTCAATGTTTGAGAGTTTTTATTTAAATGCAAGTAAAAGTTTTTGCATGACACAAAAGTGATGAAGAATGATGGACCACAATTTTGAATAAAGGACGTTTTCTTAAATTTTCTATTTAGAGAAAATTTTTGATAAATTTTCTATTTAGAGAAAATTTTTGATAAATTTTCTACTTAGAAAAAATTTTCGAAAACTTTTCCATTTAGAGAAAATCTTCCATAAATTTTCTATTTAGAGAAAATTTACGATAAGTTTCTTGTTAGAGAAAAATTTCGATAAGTTTTTTTTAGAGAAAAATTTCGATAAGTTTTCTTTTTAAAGAAAAATTTCGATAAGTTTTCTATTTAGGGAAATTTTCGATAAATTTTTTATTTAGAGAAAATTTTTTATAAATTGTCTATTTAGAGAAATTTTCCTTAAGTTTTCTATTTAGAGAAGATTTTCGTTAAATTTTCTATTTAGAGAAAATGTTTGATAAATTTTCTATTTAGAGAAAATGTTTGATAAATTTTCTATTTAGAGAAAATGTTTGATAAATTTTCTATTTAGAGAAAATGTTTGATAAATTTTCTATTTAGAGAAAATGTTTGATAAATTTTCTATTTAGAGAAAATGTTTGATAAATTTTCTATTTAGAGAAAATTTTCGTTAAATTTTCTATATAGAGAAAATTTTCGTTAAATTTTCTATATAGAGAAAATTTTCGTTAAATTTTCTATTTAGAGAAAATTTTCGTTAAATTTTCTATTTAGAGAAAATTTTCGTTAAATTTTCTATTTAGAGAAAATTTTCGTTAAATTTTCTATTTAGAGAAAATTTTCGTTAAATTTTCTATTTAGAGAAAATTTTCGTTAAATTTTCTATTTAGAGAAAGTTTTTGATAAATTTTCTATTTAGAGAAAATTTTTGATAAATTTTCTATTTAGAGAAAATTGTCGATAAGTTTCTTGTTAGAGAAAAATTTCGATAAGTTTTTTAGAGAAAAATTTCGATAAGTTTTCTTTCTAAAGAAAAATTTCGATAAGTTTTCTATTTAGGGAAATTTTCGATAAATTTTTTATTTAGAGAAAATTTTTGATAAATTGTCTATTTAGAGAAATTTTCCTTAAGTTTTCTATTTAGAGAAGATTTTCGTTAAATTTTCTATTTAGAGAAAATGTTTGATAAATTTTCTATTTAGAGAAAATGTTTGATAAATTTTCTATTTAGAGAAAATGTTTGATAAATTTTCTATTTAGAGAAAATTTTCGTTAAATTTTCTATTTAGAGAAAATTTTTGATAAATTTTCTATTTAGAGAAAATTCTTGATAAATTTTCTATTTAGAGAAAATTCTTGATAAATTTTCTATTTAGAGAATATTTTTGATAAATTTTCTATTTAGAGAAAATTTTTGATGGAAAGTACCTCAAAAAGTACCACTTTTTAAAAATTTAGCCCCTTTTCTCGCGTCACTATAATTGTGTACAAATTTCACTCAACAGTATCCTAATTTTTTGTTTCTCACTTTATTTATTCGACTACTACTTTTATTTATTTTTGTTGTTTTTGTTAATCGTTGTTTGAATGTCAGTGAGAGAAAATTGGGTTCTGTCCCAGTTGGTTCAGTTTTGTTACTGTCATTTGTTAAAAATCAACGAAGCATATGGACGTCTAAAAAGAAACAAAAAACAATTTAAATTAAAATTTAAAAAATGGCGAAAAATTTTTCAGACAACAAAATGGCCAAAGAAACCATTAACTCTTTTTGTTCTTGTTTTTCTTTGGTCCTTAAAAAACCAATTCACTCTTTTCGTTGTTTTTAGTCTTAAACTTTTCATTCATTCATTCACATGATTCTTTAGTTTTTTTATTCTTTTCTTTTATTCTCATTTAGTTTTTCTTAGTTTTTTTTGTTTTGCTTTGATTTTGTTACTTCTTTTGTTATTGTTTGTTGTTGTTTTGTTATTATTTATTTATACATTTTCCCCCCATTTAAACTGAAATTCACATATTTAGTCCTTTTTAAAAATATTACATGCATATGAATATGTGTGCGTGTGCATGTGTGTTTGTTTAAGAAAATTTGTATGTGTGTGTGTGGGAGTACTTGTTAGTTGATTTTCTTGTTTCTTTGTTTTCTTTGGTTTGTTAGTATTTGTGTTAATGATGCAGATTTGTGTGTGTTTTTAAACAAATACGAGGTCAGCATGAAAAATCATTTTAATATTCAAATTTGTATAAAATTAAAGATCACTGATTGATGTCAATTTCTCTTTGTTTGAGATTAGTTTTTATAATTTTTTTATACTTTATTTCCCATTTGGTAATTTAATAACTCCCCCTCGTATGTGTGTATTTTATAATAACGTGTGTGTTTAAATGAAGAAAGCAGATGTGTATGTGTGTATTTGTGTTTATTTCCTTTTAAACAAATACAATCAACATAAATTTTTATTTTTCTTTTCTTTTGTTTTTTTTTTCACAACAAAATTTATGGGAACTTTTCAATAGAATGAAATGTTTTTAATTTTTCTACTTATTTGTTTGCAATAATTGAATAAAAGCTTTAATTTGAGATTATTTTTAATTAATGAACAAAAATACGTTTTCGATAAAATTGTCTATTAAAAGAGAAATTTTCAAATTTTCTATTTTGAAGAAATTTTAAATTTTCATTTTTAGAGGAAATTTTCGATTAATTTCCATTTTATAAAAAATTTTCGATAAATTTCTATTTTATAGGAAATTTTCGATAAATTTCCATTTTATAGAAAATTTGCGATAATTTTCCATTTTATAGAAAATTTTTGATAAATTTCCATTTTATAGAAAATTTTCGATAAATTTCCATTTTATAGAAAATTTTCGATAAATTTTCTTTTTTATAGAAAATTTTCTATAAATTTTCTTTTTTATAGAAAATTTTCTATAAATTTTTTTTTATAGAAAATTTTCTATAAATTTTCTTTTTTATAGAAAATTTTCGATAAATTCCCATTTTATAGAAAATTTTCAAGAAATTTCCATTTTATAGAAAATTTTCAAGAAATTTCCATTTTATAGAAAATTTTCAAGAAATTTCCATTTTATAGAAAATTTTCGATAAATTTTCCATTTTATAGAAAATTTTCGATAAATTTTCTATTTTATAGAAAATTTTCGATAAATTTTCTATTTTATAGAAAATTTTCGATAAATTTTCTATTTTATAGAAAATTTTCGATAAATTTTCTATTTTATAGAAAATTTTCGATAAATTTTCTATTTTATAGAAAATTTTCGATAAATTTTCTATTTTATAGAAAATTTTCGATAAATTTTCTATTTTATAGAAAATTTTCGATAAATTTTCTATTTTATAGAAAATTTTCGATAAATTTTCTATTTTATAGAAAATTTTCGATAAATTTTCTATTTTATAGAAAATTTTCGATAAATTTGCTATTTTATAGAAAATTTTCGATAAATTTGCTATTTTATAGAAAATTTTCGATAAATTTGCTATTTTATAGAAAATTTTCGATAAATTTGCTATTTTATAGAAAATTTTCGATAAATTTGCTATTTTATAGAAAATTTTCGATAAATTTGCTATTTTATAGAAAATTTTCGATAAATTTGCTATTTTATAGAAAATTTTCGATAAATTTGCTATTTTATAGAAATTTCGATAAATTGCTATTTTAGAAATTTCGATAAATTTGCTATTTTATAGAAAATTTTCGATAAATTTCCATTTTATAGAAAATTTGCGATAATTTTCCATTTTATAGAAAATTTTTGATAAATTTCCATTTTATAGAAAATTTTCGATAAATTTCCATTTTATAGAAAATTTTCGATAAATTTTCTTTTTATAGAAAATTTCTATAAATTTTCTTTTTTATAGAAAATTTTCTATAAATTTTCTTTTTTATAGAAAATTTTCTATAAATTTTTTTTATAGAAAATTTTCTATAAATTTTTTATAGAAAATTTTCTATAAATTTCTTTTTATAGAAAATTTTCGATAAATTCCCATTTTATAGAAAATTTTCAAGAAATTTCCATTTTATAGAAAATTTTCAAGAAATTTCCATTTTATAGAAAATTTTCAAGAAATTTCCATTTTATAGAAAATTTTCGATAAATTTTCCATTTTATAGAAAATTTTCGATAAATTTTCTATTTTATAGAAAATTTTCGATAAATTTTCTATTTTATAGAAAATTTTCGATAAATTTTCTATTTTATAGAAAATTTTCGATAAATTTTCTATTTTATAGAAAATTTTCGATAAATTTTCTATTTTATAGAAAATTTTCGATAAATTTTCTATTTTATAGAAAATTTTCGATAAATTTTCTATTTTATAGAAAATTTTCGATAAATTTTCTATTTTATAGAAAATTTTCGATAAATTTGCTATTTTATAGAAAATTTTCGATAAATTTGCTATTTTATAGAAAATTTTCGATAAATTTGCTATTTTATAGAAAATTTTCGATAAATTTGCTATTTTATAGAAAATTTTCGATAAATTTGCTATTTTATAGAAAATTTTCGATAAATTTGCTATTTTATAGAAAATTTTCGATAAATTTGCTATTTTATAGAAAATTTTCGATAAATTTGCTATTTTATAGAAAATTTTCGATAAATTTGCTATTTTATAGAAAATTTTCGATAAATTTGCTATTTTATAGAAAATTTTCGATAAATTTGCTATTTTATAGAAAATTTTCGATAAATTTGCTATTTTATAGAAAATTTTCGATAAATTCCCATTTTATAGAAAATTTTCGATAAATTCCCATTTTATAGAAAATTTTCGATAAATTCCCATTTTATAGAAAATTTTCGTTAAATTCCCATTTTATAGAAAATTTTCGATAAATTCCCATTTTATAGAAAATTTTCGATAAATTTCCATTTTATAGAAAATTTTCGATAAATTTCCATTTTATAGAAAATTTTCGATAAATTTCCATTTTATAGAAAATTTTCGATAAATTTCCATTTTATAGAAAATTTTCGATAAATTTCCATTTTATAGAAAATTTTCGATAAATTCCCATTTTATAGAAAATTTTCGATAAATTCCCATTTTATAGAAAATTTTCGATAAATTTCCATTTTATAGAAAATTTTCGATAAATTTCCATTTTATAGAAAATTTTCAAGAAATATTAAATTTTTCTATAAATTTTCTTCTTACAAACAATTCAATTCGATAAATATTTATTTAAAATTTTTGTTCATAGAAAGTTTTTGATAAATATTTTTTAGAGAAAAATTTCTAAAATTTTTTTATTAAAGAATTTTTTTTAATAAATTTTATTTTGCTTAATTTTTATTTGTAAAAAAATTTAGATAATTTTTTTGATATAAGAAAGATTTCGATGAGAGATTTTTTTTCCCAAAAATTTAATTTCCAGATGTAATTATTTATTTCCGCTCCAAAATAATTTATATCCTTGATTTGTATATATGTTTTTTAAATTCCTTAGAATTCGTTAAATGTGCCTGGCAGAATCCCTATTTTTATTTGACCTATAAACCTCATTTCAGTCTATCAATTGATAAATAATACAAAAAGAAAGAAAACGAAATACCTTTAAAACTTTCTTTCTATGAAAATTACCATCTGGGAAACAAAACATATTTTTCCATAAAATAAAGAGAAAACTGTAACCGAAATGTAATTCAGACATTAAAACAAAGGACAATTGTTTACATTTTACAAAAAGAAAAAAATGAACAAACAAGAAGAATTACAAAATTTTTACCTTCAAACTGAATGGAAATATAAAAAAAGCAGGATTTTTTATTTTCATTTCAACCTGAAAATAACACAAACATATTGTTATGGTCTTGTGGGGGGGGGATAGATAAAGAGAGAAAGCAAAGGACGAGGGGGAATATTTTGTTGCAAATTTTTGTTAATTTTTTTTATTTACACACACGCATATAAAAAATATACAGCAGTTTGTGTGTCAGTGTTTAATCTCAGCTCCTTTAGCTTAAGGCGAATAATATTATTTTGTTGTTTTATTTTTGTAAGACAGGATAATAAAAAAAATACAACAAAAACCATAGAAAATAAATTAGCTCAAAAAAGATGACAAAAACAAACACAAAAACAAACTTTATTGTTCATTTGTAGAACACACAATTCTGACAGCTGAAAGTCAAACATTTAGATTTTGTTGTTTGAATTTTTCTCTCAAAATTCCACTCTCTCTTTCACTATTTCTCTGTCCTATGCAAAAGTAATAAAAGCTTTTAATTGTAAAAAAAAGGCTCTCTGCCTCTCTCATTTCAAACTAAGAATTCTCTCTTTGTCTCTCTCATCCGTTTCCTTTAGGGATTTTCTTCTCATTGACTTAATTTTTGTTTCCAACAAACAGCAACAACAAGTTTCCAAAAAAAAAAGAGTAGAGATGTTTTCTTTTTATTATAAATGAACCATTTTACAGGACATTTCATTTAAGGATAATGGCACAAATTTCAGTTTCATTTCGTCGGTGCTGGTTACAACAGTTTCTATTTTCAAAACTTCGCTTTTGTTTTGGTGTTTCGTATACACAAACAACCACAAATTATGTGGAACGAAATTATTTTTACTGAATTCACTAATACGCTAACAGAGACACACACACATACACTCACATACCTATAAACGAGAAATAGAAAAAATCTCTAAAAGAGGAAAATTAAAATTTTGTAATAAAACAAAAAAATGAAATAAAAAAAAGAAAACAGAATTTCTAGGGAAAAATCGCGTCGTGAACTTGACACATAAAAAGATCTTAATTCTTTTTTTTTTTTTTGAAATGCAATAAAGTTTATTTACCGTTACACGGGGTTTTCTGAATAATTCGCAAAAAAGTGTTTGTGCGTATGTGTTTTGAAAGAAATTATAAAGGAAATGAAAAATATTAAAATAATAACGATTTTAAAAATGTGAAAAATTTGGAAAATATTTAAAAAATAAATAAAAATTAAAAAGAAAAATATTTAAATAAATATTTGTAATTGTATTTTCTAGCTTTTTCACTTGCTTTGCTAATTTTTAAACTAGAAACCCCCCTCCGCCCCAAAAACCAGCTTTCAAGTATTAACGAAGTTTTGTGGTTTTTATTTAAGATTTTCTTGTTTTATTTCTTGGAAAATTTTCTTTTAGTGTTATTTTAATACTTTGTCTTGATATTGTTTGCATTCTACACCATTTACTTAAGAAAATCGGACCAGACTAACTCGAGCATTTCAAAAGGAATTGGAACCAGAATTAAAGTAGAAAATAAATTAGTATCTTAACTATAAACTGACATAGAATCAGAGGTTTTAACTTAATTTGAATATGAATGATGAAATAATCTCAATTATAGTATGAAAATGGATCTGAATTGGAATATCAACTAGAATTGGAATTTGAATCTAAACTGAATTAGAATCTGAACTACAGTCCTAATTTGAATCAGAAGTTTTGTCTGAATTTAAATCTGACACAACCAATCTAAATTATCATATGAACATAGATCTGAATTAGAATATCACCTTGAATCGGAATTTGAATCTTAATTGGAATATCAACTAAAATCGGAATTTAGTTCTAATTAAGAGTCTGAAGTAAAATCAGAAGAAGAATTTTAATTGGAATTTAAACTAGAATTTTAATTAAAAGCTGCTTTTAATTTGGAATATGGTTCTATAATCTGAGCTAGAATTAGAGTTTGGATCTGAATCTTAATAAGCATTTGAATTGGAAACTGAACTGGTTGGATTAGGATCTGAACACAAATCGAAACAAGTCTCTAAAAGTCTGAAGTGAAATCTTAAGAAAAATTTTAACTAGAATTTTAATAAGAATTACAACCAAAATAAATACTACAAATCGGAGCTTTAATCCTAACTAGAATCTATATTTGAATCTGAAATAGAATCTGAACTGATATTTGATCTTCGATCTGAACTAAAGTCTTAAGTATAATCTAAAGTTGGATTGAATTTCTATCTAAATCAATTTAGAATCCGAGTTGCAATCTGAATTTAGATCTGAAGCAAATCAGAAGTATAATCTGAACAAGAATTTCAATTAAAATCTGAATTAAGATCTGAATTAAGATCTGAATTAGAAACTGATTTAATATCTGAACTAAATTTTAATCTGAATTAGAATCCAATTAGAATTGAAACTAGAATCCGATATGAATTATGAATTAGAACTTAAACTAAAATCTGAAATGGAGTTCGTTCTGATTCTTAACTAAAATCTGAGAAAGAATCTAAACTAGAATTTTAACTCGAATCTTAATTTAGAGACATAATCTGTGTAATCGTAACTTGAATTGGAATCTAAACTGGAATTTGAACTGGTATCTAAACCATAATCTTTGTTAGAATATAAACTAGATTTTGAATTAGAACTGGACCATAATATAAACTGAACTGGAACTGTACTAGAACTGAACTAGAACTAAACTAGAACTGAACTTGAACTGAACTTGAATTGAATTAGAACTGAACTTGAACTGAACTTTAACTGAACTTGAACTGAACTTGAATTGAACTTGAACTGAACTTGAACTGAACTAGAACTGAACTCGAAGTGATTTTGAACTGAACTTGAACTAAACTTGAACTTAACTTAAACTGAACTAGAACTGAACTTGAACTAAACTTGAATTAAACTAGAACTGAACTCGAAGTGATTTTGAACTGAAATTGAACTGAACTTGAACTGAACTCGAAGTGATTTTGAACTGAACTTGAACTAAACTTGAACTGAACTAGAACTGAACTCGAAGTGATTTTGAACTGAACTAGAACTGAACTAGAACTAAACTTGAACTGAACTTGAACTGAACTTGAATTGAATTAGAACTGAACTTGAACTGAACTTAAACTGAACTTGAACTGAACTTGAACTGAACTCGAAGTGATTTTGAACTGAACTTGAACTGAACTTGAACTAGAACTGAACTAGAATTGTGAACTTTCTTATAGTAAATGGTGTAACTTCTAGTAATGTCATCATTCCCCCATAAACCTTTCAAGAAAACAGAAGAACTTCTCCTGTTATTATTTCCATCTAAATTTCCTTCACCATTTCTAACTTGCAAGTGTATGTTTGTGTGTATATATGTGTGTGTATTTTCTTGAATTTATGCGTACACAAGAAAAATGCGTGTGTATGCATGTTTATGTTTTATTTCTATTTAAAGTTGCTGCTGTTTCAGTAAAATTTTCTTCTGCTTCTTTTTATTTTCGTATTAAACAATAAAGTTTTACTTTATTTTTTTTCTTCTTTATCCCTCATTTTATCTAATACATATTTTAGTTGTTATTTTTATTGTTGGATGAAATTATTGTGTCTGTGTTGTGAGAATATGTGTATGTGTTTATGTGCGATCACGCAAATATAAAATAATGTTATTTACATAAATATTTCTTCTTCTAATTTTTCATATATTTTTCTAACATCCTGCGGTTAAATAGAGAGAAAATAAACGTAAAATAAAGTTATTTAGAGTTTTTAAGCAGTAAAAATTAAAAAAAAATAATAATTTTAAAGATTTACGAAAAAAAAAATAAAAAATATATTTAATAAATAAATATGAAAAAGAAAAATTCAATTAAAATTTAAAGAAAAATAAAAAAATAAATAAAAAATTCTAAATAAAAATTAAAAAATAAAAATTGTATAAAAATGGCGTTAAATTAAAAATAAAAATTATGAGATAAAAATTATAATGAAATTAGATTAAAAAGTGTATTTAAGTGTTTTGGGTCTAAACGTCTTAAAATTATTAAAAAAGTTTTATTTAAATTCAAAAATCAAAAAATCATTTGATTTGTATGTGTTGAATGTGTGTTTATGTAAATGTTTTCTTTAATGTAATTTTGGTTTGTATTGGAAAACTTTTTAAATTCCATAGAATTTTGATTAATTTTCAAAATTCTATTGAATGTAATGTTTGTTGGCACTTTGATTTAGAAGCGATTTGAGTAATTCTGATTTATATTTTGTTGCTTGGAAACAAATTATTTCATTGCACCCTCCACTAACCGCAAGTGATGGAGAGTGTATATTATTCGTCGTTCTGTTTGTAAGGCTAAGAAGGAAGCATCACGGGCCCCATAATTTTTGCATCAAATCAAAATCTAAATCGATTTTGCTATGTCGGTCTATCTTTCTGTAGAAAACATAACTCTTTTACTTCACACGCATTTGTGGTGGAGGGTATTGAAGGTTCGACATAGCCGAATATTACATTCTTACTTGTTTCATAGATTTTTTCATTCAGAGGAAGTTTTCAATAAATTTTGCAAATTAGAGAAAATTTTTAAATAATAATTCATATAGAGGAAATTTTTAAAAATTTCCCACTTAGAGGTATATTTCGATGAAATTACCATTGAGAGGAATCTTCGATAATATTTGGATATTTGGAGAAAAAATTTTAATAAATTTTCCATCTAAAGAAATTCCTAATTACATTTTTTGCTTGAAAAAGTTGTCGAAAAAAATTTATTTAGAGGAAATTTACATTTGATTTTACATTAAAGGACATTTTCAATACATTTCCCATTCAGAGGAAATTCGAAAATAATTTCCAGTTTAGGGGAAATTTGCCATAAATTTTTTAATTAGTAAAAACGTTTGATAAATTTCATTGAAAACGACATTTTTACGAATTTTTTTCTTAAAGAGTTTTTTACTTTTTTTAAATAAATTTTCTATTCAGAAAAAAATTTTCATTAACTTTCCTTTTAGTGAAATCTTTTAACAACAGTATTTTTTCAATGAATTTTTTCTAGTAGAGAAAATTGTCCAATAACATTTTTATTTAGTGAAAAAGAATCTGAATTAGAATCTGGTCCATCCATTTGAACTAAAATCAGATGAAAAATCTAAACTTCAATCTAATTAGATTCTAAACTAGAATTTGAACTTTAATCTCAACTATATTGAGAACCGGAATCTGAACTAAAATCTGAATTAGAATTTGAACTAAAATTTGATTTTGAATTCTATTAAAATCTGAATAAAAATCTGAATCAAATAGAAGCCAAACTAAAATCTGACTAGAATTTAAACTAGAAGCTCAACTGGAGCCTTCTCTGGATTCTGAACTAAAATTTGAACTTAATCTGATCTGAAATTCTGAACTAGAAGTTGAAGTAGAAACTGATCTAGAGTTTGAACTGAACTAGAGTTTGAAAAAAAATTTGAACTTGGATCTGAATTAAAATCTAAACTAGAGATTTAATAATGGAATTTGAATTAGAATCTGAATTAGAATCTGAAGAAGACTTTGAACCAGTATCCGAACCAGAATCTGAAGTAGAATCTGATCTAGAATGGGAAATTAATTTGAACTTGAATCGGAATTAGTATCCGAATCAGAATCTGCATTAGAATCTGAACTAGAATCTGAACTTAATCTGAACTAATATCTGAGCTGGAATTTGATCTAGAATCAGAACTAGAGTCTGAATTAGAATCTGAACTAGTATTCGAACTAGAATCTAAATTCTAGATTCTGATCTAAATTCTGATAAAGAATATGAACTAGAATCTAAACTACAATATGATTTAGAATCAGAACTAAAATGTGGACTAGAATCTGAACTAGATTCTGGTCAAAAATCTGATTTAGAATCTGTTTTAAAATCTGATCTAGAATCTAAACTGGAATATGATCTATAATCAGAAGTAGAACATGGAAATAAAATCTGAAAAAGAATCTCAACTAAACTTTGAATTAGGACTGGACTACAATTTAAACTAGTATTTCTGATTCCCATTGAAATTCCAACTGCAATCCTAACTAGAATCTCAATTGAAATCCGAGTTAGTGGTATCAAATTTCAGAATCGCACTTTAGGTATTATTATAACAACCAATTTTACACCAATTTTCTTATCACAATTTCTTTTAATTAAAAATCTTACTTTATTTTCATTTAGTTTTTATCTTCTTAACAAATTTCATGATAAAAATCTTAAAGCTAATTTAAAGTTTATTTCAAACTTTTTATCACAACTTTTCTCAATTTACTTTTTTCTTTGCACATTTTTTTTACTTTTAATTTCCTAAAACAACTAAGATTTGTAATTTAAGTTAATTTTATTAAACATTTTCATTAAATGAAATTTTTTTCGGTACCAAAAGTAAATTTTTTACACTCACACTCATACAAACAAACACACTCACATACTTATAATGAAAATAAAACCTAAAAAAAAATCAAGTTGAAAAAGTGCCAACAAAATAAATACAGTTTTACCAAAAAAACAAAATACAAAAACCAAAAAATAAAATAAAAAAATAACAAAAAATTAAAGGGTTGAAGGTCATGTTTATTTACACAGAAGAAAAAAGGAGGAGAATGTGTTATAAATAAGAAAAAAAAAAGCAAAACTAAGTGTTACTAATACACTGACACTCTATTAAAAGTAGTTATACTAATACATTCATGATAACATATATTTGATATATAAATTTTTTTGGATAAATTTAATGACTAAAACACACCGAGAGAACCAAAAGTCGATAAAGAAAAATTTAAGAATTCTGTAAACGTTCATAATGACAATGATGGTGATGATGACGATGCTCATAATGATGTTGGTAAAGAAGTTTGTAAAATTTTAAAACTTACGGAAGGTGAATATTGGAAAAGTTTTTGGTTTTTATTTTTTTTCGTGTTTGAGTTCAAATAAATTAAGATTTGTAGCAAATACTAAAGTTAACCATCTGTAGATACTTAAACACTTTTTATCGTTATCGTTGTTGTTACTGATACCAGTTACCAGCAGCATTAGTTTGTATTTAAGCATAAATTAGTTGAAATTAAGCACATTGGATTATTCAACAAATAACGGACCATGGGAGAAAAACCCCGCTGTGTTATCAGTTGCTACTGGCAACACCGGAAATGCCGGAAACGTAAATCAAACACATACTTCTTCCGCTACAATGGCCATCAACAATCAGCACTCAACAGCATTAACGACAAATGTGGTTCCTACCTCAAATTCATCGTCGTCCGTTGGTGTTGTTGGTGGTTTACAAAATACTCAATCAACCTTGAAAGCCACACATCATCAGATAATGCAACAACTACAACAGCAACATCATCAACAGCAGCAACAACAACAACAACAGCAGCAACAACATCAACGTCAATTGCAACATCAGCATAGTATTGCTGTTGTAGGAAGTGCTCATTCACACTCCCACTCGTATAATATGTCAACATCACGTCAACTAACCCATCAACATTCACATCCTCCTCTACAGCATAATATAGTTAATACTAATACTAATATAACTGCGACTACAACAACAGCAGCTCATCATCATTTACATCAACATGCTCATCAACATCAACATCATCAGCATCAACATCCTCATCATCCTCCTCTACAACATCATATGTCTCTTAATGCTGGCAATATATCAACATCGATTGCCACCTCTTCATCATCAACCTCTGCCTCAGCAGCTGCTGCTTCATCAGCCGTTACTCATCGTCATTGTCCCTCTTCTGGTGTCCTCAATAACACATCAAATATTGTCAACACATTGGCATCATCATCGGTTAAAGTTTCATCGCATACTCATCATGGAGCACCACGTCATCATTTGACACCACAACATCGTTCTTTGTCGCAACAACATGCTGCTGCCACCTTAAGACGTCGTACGTTAAGTCATGTGCCACGTTCCTATTCTGCTTCGGCTGCCACTAGTGCCGGTTCTAGTGGTGATCATAATATATCTACGTTAACGTCTTCTATGCGCGTGTCGGGCAATAAAGGTGGTAGTGGAGGCGGCGGTAATGCGGGTCATAATGTTGTGGTTGTTGAACGTTCACGTTGCCGTTCACCAATGATGTTGTGTCATAGTCATAGTGATGGTGAATTTCCTATGTATAAAGGTGAGTTTTTAAAAGGGAATTAAGAATTTTAAGGGAATTTTGATATATTTCTAGTCAATAATTTTTTAGTGAGTTTTTCTCAGTTTCTAGTGCAGTTCTGGTTCATTTTTATTTCAGTTCTAGTTCTGTTCTGGTTCAGTTCTGGTTCAGTTCTAGTTCAGCTCTAGTTCAGCTCTAGTTCTGTTTTAGATCAGTTCTAGTTAAGTTTTAGTTCATTTCTAGTTCAGTTCAAGTTCAGTTTTAGTTTAGTTCTAGTTCAGTTCAAGTTCAGTTTTAGTTTAGTTCTAGTTCAGTTCAAGTTCAGTTCAGTTCAAGTTCAGTTCAAGTTCACTTCTAGTTCAGTTCAAGTTCAGTTCAGTTCAAGTTCAGTTCAGTTCAAGTTCAGTTCTAGTTCAGTTTTAGTTCAATTCTAGTTCAGTTTTAGTTTAGTTTTAGTTCAATTCTAGTTCCGTTCAAGTTCAGTTTTAGTTCACTTCCAGTCCAGTTCAAGTTCACTTCCAGTTCTAGTTCAGTTCAAGTTCACTTCCTGTTCCAGTTCAGTTCAAGTTCAGTTTTAGTTCAGTTCTAGTTCAGTTCAAGTTCAGTTCTAGTTAAGTTCTAGTTAAGTTCTAGTTCTGTTCTAGTTTAGTTTAGTTTAGTTCTAGTTCAGTTTTAGTTCAGTTTTAGTTCGATTCTAGTTTAGTTCAAGTTCAGTTTTAGTTCAATTCTAGTTCAGTTCAAGTTCATTTCTAGTTCTGTTGTAGTTCAGTTCATGTTCAGTTCAAGTTCACTTCCAGTCCAGTTCAAGTTCACTTCCAGTTCTAGTTCAGTTCAAGTTCAGTTTTAGTTCAATTCTAGTTCAGTTTTAGTTTAGTTTTAGTTCAATTCTAGTTCCGCTCAAGTTCAGTTTTAGTTCAATTCTAGTTCAGTTCAAGTTCACTTCCAGTCCAATTCAAGTTCACTTCCAGTTCGGTTCAAATTCAGTTCTAGTTTGGTTATAGAGAATTATGAGCTTTTGGTTTCTTTCTCTATTAAACTAAATTAAAAAAAATTATGAATATGAGCATTTTTATATCTTTTTTTCAAAAATTTTTAATAAAAATGCAAATTTTAGTATTAAAGTGGACAACAACAGCAACAATTAAAGAAAAATAATTTTCATATAAATATGTATAGAAATTTAACAGTGATTTTGAAATTTAAATTACTAAAATGGAAAACATGACGACAATAATGATGATGATGATCATCATCATCATCATGATGGTGTGAATAACAAAAACAACAAATAACAAAAGACTATAACAAAACTGTTTACATGACCATCATCATTATCATCGTTATCATATAAATTTCAATACATTGTATGTGTTTTATATGTATGTGTGTCTGTGTGTAAATATTTTCAAATACTTTAATATTCAAAACATTAAAGTGTCACTTAAATCTACATACTTATAAAACCATATCAACAACAATAACGATAAATAAAATAAAAATTTCATATACACATACATACTTATATGCACAAATACATAGAAACATAAATAAATATTATTATAACAAAAAGTTGAAACAAGAAAAAATTCTATGCAAAGAAAAAGTGGACGAGAAAAATAGAAGAAAGAAAATGTTTAATTTATGGAAAACTTTGAGAAAAAGAAGACTGAAAGGAAATAAAGAGAGAGAGAGAGAGAGAGAGAGAGAAAAACAATAATGTTAATGTGAATTAAATTTACTTTTAAGCTAAACTAATACATTTATAAAATAAAGTACCACAAGAATATCAACAACGATGCAGTCACTAACATAAAGATAATTTTACACAGACACATAAATTTGTGTTTTTTTATTAGGAACAGTGACTGATAAAATATGTAAAACAGGTTTTAAAGTAAAATTTTAACAAGAATCTGTATCTGAACTGGAATTTAAACTAAAATCTGACACAGACTCTTTTATGGTATCTGTAGTCGTTTCTGTAGTATCGAAACGGATCGAAGTAAACTGTGATGAGGAATCTGAAAAAAATCTGAAATTAAAATGAATTTGAACTAGAATTTTTAGGTGAATGTGATTTGAAATCTGTAACATGACCTTGAATTCGTTCTAAACTCTAATATTTGCTGAAATTTGTTTTAAAACTTTAACTGAAATGTAGATAAGAATTAGAATTGGAATTCTTACTTAAATCTAAACAAGAATCTGCATCAGAACTGGAATTTAAAGTAAAATCTGAAATTGACTCATGATAAGTATCTGTGCTCTATTCCAAACTAGAATTTTTAATTACAATCTGAACTAAATAAATTCCATTTTATAATCTCAATTAGGAAAGTGAATTGAAATTTAAGTAGAATTCGAATTAGAAGTCGATCTATAATCTAAACGTTATTAGAATCTAATTTGGAATCCAAAATGGTTTAGGTCCGAACTAGAGGAAGTATTGAAATTAGTTTTAGACATTTGAACTAAAATCTAGACAAGGATAACTTAAATCTGAATTAAGTCCACATTAGAATTCCAATTGACTTAGAATCTGATCTGGAGCACGCATTAAAATCTAGAGAAGAATCTAAAACTTTAAACTAAATTAGAATCTGACAATTATCAGATCTAGAATATACATTAGAATCTTAAGAAGGATTGAAAGAAGCATATAATTTTGAACTTAAATTAGAATCTTAATAAGGATTTCTATTTTTGAAATGTCTGTCTATATTTCTGTCTAAATTAGCAATTGATGTAGAATCTGAAAAAGATGCTGAACTAAACTCTAAATTAAAATCTGAAACGAGAGTCTGAACTAGAATCTAAACTATGATCTGAGTTTACAATCGGAACTTAAATTGAAATTATGATTTGAACTAGAATGTAAACCAGAGTCTGAACTATGAACTGAATTGGAAACTCAACTGTAACTTAAATTATATTCAGAACTAGAATCTGAATAAGATTTTGAACCAGGATTTCATTTAAAGTCTGATTTTGAATCTGAAGTAAAATCTTACATATAATTTACAATAGAATCTGAACTATAAGTGGAGTAAGATTCTGTATTTGATTTTAGAAGAGAATCAGAAATAAAATTCAATTTCAATTTAAAATTATGATTTAAATTCTGAATCAAATTTAGGTCTGAACTCGAATTGAAATAAAATGTGAACAAGAATGGGAGAACTTTTGTGAGAGTCTGAATTAGAATTCCAATTGATTGAGAATCTGAAGAAGAAACTAGTTAAGACTCTGAGTTAGAGTTCGGACTAAAGTCTGAATTAGAATTCAAACTTATATTGAATTTGGATTGAATTATAATAAATTGAAAATGATTTGCCACCAAACTGTCAGACATTTTTATTGAAGATCATTAAATATTATTGTTATTTCGTTAATAAAATGAAAATTTTCTTTTGATGTTTACAATAATTTTATAACAGAGAAAAATGTTTTTAATAAATAAATTTAAAATAAAAAATAATTTAATAAAATTTTAATAAGATGATTTTACTTAATTGTTTTTAACATGAAAGTATCAATATTTTTTTACAAAGTTCTATGGAACGTATAATTAATATTAATTATTGTTTGCTTAAAATTCCCATTAATATTAAGTATACGCTTTAGTTAGGAAATAAATCATTTTCTAATTATTTTAAATTTTATTTATTTATTTGATTTCTTAAGAATATTTTTTTATTTAATAAATATTTATTATCTCGCTGAAATCAGTATAATTTTCTTGTTTATATTCCCTCTGAGATGTTGGTTTTTTTGGGGGCGGTTTTTTATAATAAAAATGTCTGTTCTTTGTCGCTAAAAATAAGTGATATTTTAAGTTGAAAATAAAATGTATAAATTCCACCCAAAGGTATTAAACAAAATATTTTTAAATATATAAAAATACTGTTTTTATGTTTTAAATTTAGTTTTACCCCAAAACACAGATGAAACAAAAGGGAATTCTTTATTTGAATGTAACAAATCTGAAATACTCTCAGCCACAAGTTGAATATAATTTACATGTTTTATATAACAATAACAATGAGTCATACACAGCTCAATGGTATTTAAAAATTTTGAACCAACACACCACCACGCACGCGTAACGAAACTAAAGAGTTTGGTAATTATTCTTTCAATTTGTCATTGAATTTTCTTGAAACGGATCAAATTCTGTAATGAAATATTATATATAATAAAATGTATGATGTGTGTATTATATGTATGTATGTATGTAGTATGTATGTATGTATGTATTGTATGTGTGAATTACATCTTGACTATAATCTTTAAGTAGAATGTGAGTTGGAATATGAACTAGAATCGGATGGGAATCTGAACATAAACTAGAATATAGAACTACAAACTGAATTAAGACTAAAAATTTGAATTATTAGTCAAGATAAGAATCTGAGTAGAATCTATTATAAAAATCTGAACTGGAATCTGAACCAGAATTTCAGCAAGAATCTGAACTGAACTAGAATCAATATGAGGAATCTGATGTAGAATCTGTATTTAAACCTGAATCTGGCAATCTAAAGCAGAATCTTAATCTCTAAATCTGAACTATCAATTTGAAATAGAATCTGGATTATTATCTAATTGCAGTATGCGCAACTAGAATTAAATATGAAACTGAACTGAAATAATCAGAATCTGTACTATAATGAATCTAAAATCTGAATTTGATTCTGAACTAGAATTTGATATATAATTTAAATGAGATTCTAAACTAGAACATGCATTCCAATTTGAACTGAATCTGAAATAGAATCTGAACTGGGATCTGACTATATATTGGGTCTGAATTTGAATCGAATTAAATTTCAAAGCAGAATCTAATTTGGTATTTGAATTAGATTTTGAACTAATCTGAACCAGAATCTGAACAAGAGTTAGAATCTGGTTCGAAATCTGAATTAGAATATAAAATATGTAGTCTTTATCTGATCATCAATTCTTAACTTTAATAAAAATCATAATCTGAAGTAGAATCTAAATCTGAATCTTAACCAGAATTATTGCTAGAATTGAATCTGAATTTGAATCTGAACTAGAATTTGTTCAGATTTTTGAATCTGTTACTGCAATATAATCTGAAAAAGGATCTGATCTGGCTTAGAATATAAATTTGAACATAAACCTGTTTAGAGGTTATAGGTCTATGAACCGATTATGTTAATACGACCAAGTTTTCTAAAGTTTCTACTATTAGTTTGGGGCCAACAACTATAAGACACAAAAGAATCTATGCGGGGATTCAAATGAAATGGGTTTTTCAAGGACTTTATTTCAGGATCGTTGCTTCAGAAAGAAAAATTTAATATGCCCTCATCACTGCTGGTGATCGAAATAAGCGAAATCGGAATTTGTGTTCTACAACAAATTAAAGTTTAACTAATGACGTTTTTTTTCACTTCCTTTACGTATTTAAGTATTTGGTTTTTTCTTTTAGCAAGAAAGTTGAGTCACAGAGTTTACCAGCATAAGTATGTGTGAGTATGTATATGTGTGAGGGTATTCATTCATATGTCTGTATGTGTTTATGTGAAAACATTATTGAACAACAATCCTAATGACTTTGTGGTTTATTTCCTTCCATCATTATTGTTCGATGTCAAACTGTTTTTCTATTACGGGGTTTATCTTTTACCACTACATTTATAAAACACAAAACAACTTCAAAAACAAAAGCATCTGTGAAAGTCAAAAGTGTGAAAAGAAAGGGGGACAAATGAGAGTCGAAGAGGAAAATATAAATGTGCTGTTTTATAAAATTTTATTCAAAAAAAGGAAAAAGGAATGAGGAAATATCAGAAATACAACATTTATTTACTCTTATTTTTAGGCAGCAACAAAAAACCAAACAATAACAACAACAAAATAACCAAGAGCATAGATATTTTTCTGGGTATTTAGAGGCTTTAACTTGTAACCAGTAACATTGACATACATTCACACAACACATTTATACAATTATAAAACAATCTGAACATACACACTCACATATACATATAGAGTATAGAGAGAGACTTACAGAATACATTGTTTAAATACATTTTGTGTGTGTTAAACAAGGATAAAAATTGAAAAGCGAGAGTTGTAGTTTAAAGTCTTTGTTTCCATTGAATTTAGGACATAACAGTTTATTGTTTTTATCTGGAGACTTTCAGGACAAGATTTATTTTTAATGAAGATTTTGAAAAAAAAAAAAAATATTACATTCCATTAATATTTCTTGGGTGAGTTTAGGATCTAAAGACGATTAAGATTAGTCTAAGGGAAATATCACTTGCTATTAAGTAACAATTAAACATAAGTAGGATTATATTGGAACTGTATTAGAAATACGTATCTCACCTTGAAGCGGAATCTGAATTAGTGTCTGAACTAGAATGTGAACTAAAATCTGAAGTAGAACTAGAACTGAACTAGAATTTGCACTAGAAGTAGAATTGAAATAGTACCGAACTAGTACTGAACTAGAACTGAACTAGAACTGTACTAAAATTACTGTAAACTGTACTACTGAACTGAACTAGACTAAATTAAAAACTGAACTAGAAAAGAACTAGAACAGAACTAGAATTTAACAGAAAACTGAACTAGAACCGAACTAGAACTAAATTAAAACTGAATTAGAACTGAACTAGAACTAAATTAAAACTGAATTAGAACTGAAATAGAACTGGACTAGAAAATAACTAGAACAGAACTAGAATTTAAAGTAGAACAGAACTAGAACTGAACAAGAAACTTAACAAGAACTGAACTAGAACTAAATTAAACTGAATTAGAACTGAAATAGAACTGGACAAAAAAAGGACTAGAACAGGACTAGAATTTAACAAGAACTGAACTAGAACTGTACTAGAACTAAATTAGAACAAACTATAACTAATTTTTTTTTAATTTTTATTTATTTAAGTTTCTTTTAAGTTTGACCTCTTTGCTTTGGAAAACTTGCACTGCAAATTATAATTCAATCATAGAGATTTAATGTTCGTTCACTGTTGCGTTTTCATTTCTTAATACTTTTTGTTTTATTTGTCATTCATCAATGTTAAATGTCTTTCTTTTTTTGTCTTTAGCCAAAAAGTATTTAGTCTTTAAGCCAATCATGAATGTTTATTTCGATTTCTCTAAAAATAAGTTATTTAGTGACAGTTTTTTATCTTCTGTTTAACCGAAACGAAAAAAAAAATAAATAATCAGAAATTCAAACCACTTGAATTCGTTTTTACCTTGTTCGTAAAGCTTAAAATTACTTAAATTCACTTCATACAATAAAAAGTAATTTCAAATAAAATAATGTTCTTCTAATTTCATTTTCCTGGGAAATTTTTTATTTTCTTTTTAATTTTCCTTTCTCTTCTTTATTTTTAGAGTTTTCCAAATAATTTGCTTTATTATTTATTTGTTCTTCTTCAATTAACATTTTATTCTGTAATTTGTCTTCAGTGTTTAACTTGTCGTATACTTAATATTAAATACTTTATGACATAAAATTATTAATTATACGTCTGCAGTTTAGAAAAATGTTAAAATAACAAAAACAACAACAAATAATTAATTATGTTTGTTTTTAGATAAATTATTATTTTCTATATAAAACTACGTAAATAATTAATAAAACATTTATTATTTCTAAGATTCTATTTCAATATTTATATAACAAACAGTTCATTTCACACTCTGATAAATACACACATACACACACTTAGGAATACAAACATTCTTATAGAAAAATGATATACAAAATAAATATTGAAGGAGCAAAAACATATTTTACAGTGGAATAAAAAAAAATTGGATATACGAGTCTCCAAATGTTATAATATCTCAGTTCCAGTTAATTTAGTTTCAGCTCTAGTTCAATTCTGTTCTAGTTCAGTTCAAGTTTAGTTTTAGTTCAGTTCTATTTCAGTTCTAATTCAGTTTCTAGTTCAGTTTAAGTTCAGTTCTAGTTCAGTTCAAGTTCAGTCTATTTCATGTTCCATTTCAATTCTAGTTCAGTTTAAGTTCAGTTCTGTTCAAGTTCAATTCAAGTTCAATTCAATTCAGTTCAAGTTCAGTTCAAGTTCAGTTAAAGTTCAGTTTAAGTTCAGTTCTAATTCAGTTCTAGTACAGTTCTAGTTCAAAAATAAATTTTCTCTAAAAAATTAAATTTTCATAAAAAATTAAAAATTTGACCAAAAATTTAAAATTTTCATTAAAAATTAAAATTTTGACCAAAAATTAAAATTTCACTAAAATTTAAAATTTCACTAAAAATTTAATTTCACTAAAATTTAAAATTTCACTTAAATTTAAAAATTTCACTTAAATTTAAAATTTCACTTAAATTTAAAATTTCACTTAAAATGTAAATTTTCACTAAAAAATTAAATTTTCATTAAAAATTGTAATTTTCACTAAAAAGTTAAATTTTCATTAAAAATTGTAATTTTCACTAAAAGTTAAATTTTCACTAAAAATTTAAATTTTCACTAAAAATTGAAATTTTCACTAAAAATTGAAATTTTCACTAAAATTGAAATTTTCACTAAAAATTGAAATTTTCACTAAAAATTGAAATTTTCACTAAAAATTGAAATTTTCACTAAAATTGAAAATTTTCACTAAAAATTGAAATTTTCACTAAAAATGAAATTTTCACTAAAAATTGAAATTTTCACTAAAAATTGAAATTTCATTAAAAATTGAATTTTCACTAAAAATTGAAATTTTCACTAAAAATTGAAATATTCACTAAAAATTGAAATTTTAACTAAAATTTGAAATTTTTACTAAAAATTGAAATTTGTACTAAAAATTGAAATTTTTACTAAAAATTGGAAATTTTTATTAAAAATTGAAATTTTCACAAAAAATTGAAATTTTTACTAAAATTGAAATTTTCACAAAAAATTGAAATTTTCACAAAAAATTTAATTTTCACTAAAAATTGAAATTTTCACTAAAAATTGAAATTTTCACTAAAAATTGAAATTTTCACTAAAAATTGAAATTTTCACTAAAAATTGAAATTTTCACTAAAAAATTGAAATTTTCACAAAAAATTAAAAATTTTACTAAAAATTAATATTTTTACTAAAATTGAAAATTTCAGTAAAAATTTTATTTTCACTAAAAATTTAAATTTTTTACTTAATTTCATTTAAAATCAAAATTCATATTAAAAATAAAAGAGTAAAATTTTAACTTTTTTATTAAAATTTAAGTTTTCACTGAAGTTTTTTACTGCAAATTCTTTTTAATTGTTTTCATTAAATGAATTAATATAAATTTTATTATATTTTTATTTTCAGG
>PYHX02000413.1:13130241-13153208 GCA_004302925.2 Cochliomyia hominivorax
TTTTTCTAAGTGTCTTGAGTATGTGTGCGAATATCGGCCCATATTATGCTACAGCTGCTTGTAGTTCTAGATCCTGAAACAACATTAAAATTTGGCACAATTTTCGCTCTAACTATTATAAGTACATTTCACTAATTTAACGAATATCGGGGAATATATTTTGGTAAAATTCTCATTAGGGGCCCTTGTTAGAAAATTGTCTTTAATGCATGAATTAGTTTGACAATTATTGGGCAGTATTTGATTATTACTTCTTTATAATCCCACAATTCCGGAATAGTTCTTTAGACTTTAAATGTTCAGACAACTAGTTAATTGTCTTCAATGTGCGTATCTAATTTCTTGAATATTGGCTCTTGTTGTAGGAACATAAATAGAATCAATAACTCGGTACAAATATTTATAGGTTATATCAAGGAATATGTTATCATATTTCACTATAGCTTCATGGGGGGCGTAAACGGTATTTTAGCTGATGAAATCTGGTGAAATCTTCAAGTCATTCTAATTTTTGCATAATGTAAATAGAGGAGGGCATTTAAGATTCGGCCAACCGATTACAGAACTCTTACTTATTTTCTGGTTTAGTATTTTTTTGCTAAAATGCATAAAATGTACTTTAAAACGGACGTGCTTGATAAATTGTCGCATGATTATATTTTATGGTGTTAAAAAAGCAAAAAAAAAAAAACATTTTCATTTATTTTAATTTTTTCCACATTTTTCTTCCAATTTTTTTGCTATTTAGTAACGTCTAAGTGGAGAAGAGATGTTGATTCCTAATGCAAAACAATCCACAACAACTACAATAAGTGCATAAGAGCAGGCAGCTCATCAAGCGAGTGGAAAAAAACATTCCCAGTTCCCCTCCAGAAATATGTGGGTGTTTTTTTGTTTTTATTATTCTTTTCAAGAACATTATAATAAATGGAGATTAACTTAAAATAATTTTAATAAAAAAAAAAAACAAAACAGCATTTAAATTATAAAATAAAAGTGGAAGGTCTGCTGGAATAAATTTACTCGTTAAAAACAAAAAAGAATTTAAAAAAATTTAATAAATAAAATAAATTAAACATTTTTACACTTTAAAAAAACATTAAAACGAAAGTTTAAAGCTGTTTATTTTTTATTATTATGACAACTGGTGGAATAATTAAGCTTATGACATTTTAATGATGTGGCAACACTTGTAATGTGTTCAATTTAATTCGCTTAATAATTAACGGTACTTTAAAGAGTTTGTTTACATTTGCAGAGTTTTGTAAACATATTGGCATCCTGTTAAATGACATAAAGAAAATTAAACAATTTTGACGTTAAAAAAATATAAATAAAAAGTATTTCAATATAAACAGTATTTATATTTTCAGAGTTGAGAATATAACCTTAATAAGGACATACATATATATGATGTGGCGATATTTATAATGATTTTAATTTAATTCGCTTAATAATTAACGACACACAGTGTTTCCAAATCGATTTTTTAACAAGGAGTGCGATGGTACAATTCTTAACACACGTTTTCACTAAAACAACAAAAACCAACTTGGTCCTACAGAAAGTTGCCCAAAACTTACAAAGTTCTGCCATCAAACTGTGTGTAATATTAATAAACAATACCGGGAGCTCAAGTAGAAGAGACGGTCCAAAAATAAGAAAGCATTTTTAAAAGAGCTCCGAATACATCCGTTTGGAAAGCAGCCCGATTAACTCAGCATTCGGACTATTTGGTACGCAAAAAGACAATTAGATATCTGTTCCGAAACGACCCCCAGTCGCACTCACCAAAGATTATCAAACAACCAACTAAAGAAAAACTCAGTAGCCATATATCCATGATGCAAAGATAATGTTCGGGCCCGATATAGTGTAATAGCTAAAATATATATTTACAAAGGAAGTTTTTCAAGCATCACAGGTTTGAATCCACCCGCAGCAAAAATTGTCAACATGACTCTAAAATATAGTTCTTATGGCCAAACCCATTTTGTTTGGATGCGGAGAAAGTCAACAAAGAAGAAAAAGCCCCCCTGGAAAATAGAGAAAATGACAACTAAGGAGGATTCCCTATGATGACACATAGAGGGCGTTGTTCTAGCGACGATAGATACGAAACTACATTAGTAAACACTGCCTAAGTTAAAAGCATTGGAATGCATTTAAAAGAAAGGAAATTAAGTTTCACAGGATTTGAAGTCGACAGACGTTAAAGGACAATGTTGCACGTCGGAAGTGATTCTTGAACGTCACAATTTTGTTTTGATTAAAAACTTTACGATAACATCAAAATGCCATGAAAAGCCCGTCTAATCAAACAAATATACGTCGAAGCCGAATAATCATCAGCATGTGGAACCTGTATCAAAGGTAATTTTAAGAGAGTACCTGACGTTTTGAATTTTTGTTCAGAAACGAGATCATGAATTCAAATTTTTCGTTCACTGTGGATTCAAATTTTTCGTCCACTAAACAGAACAGCAGCTCTTGCTCTTTTCATTCGTTTTGATCGATGTACAACAGCTGTACTGAAAATGCTTGCCTTTTGGTTTACTGAATTATACTCCAGAACATGCTAGAGATATTCTGAGTAGAAAGTATATTCGATCAAAGATCGTGTATTACTATTCAAAACCATTTACTAGGAAATTAACCATGATTAATTCTATAAAAAGGGAAACGCTGAAGAATCACATTATTTAAGTTTAACGATTTGAATTTTTTTATTTGGTTCACTGACTTTCAATCGTTTCGTTCGATATACAACAGCTGTAGTGAAAATGCTTCGCTTTAGAACAGGGTATCAAAAATTACTTGATTCCTGAGTGTTTATGACTTCTTGAGCTGAACTTTAATTGACAGGAGGATGTCTACTTGAACTGTTAATCATTAGAGTCTCAGTTATTGAGATTAATTTTTGTGAGAATTTTGCACAATGATCGCTAGAGATATTCTGAGTGCATTAGTATTTTCGACCAAAGATCGTGTATAACTATTCTATTCAAAACATTATTTGAATTTTTTTTTATTTGAAACAGAGTATGGAAAAACTGGGAGCAAAATCTGTATTTTCAAATGATCTTTATTTTTTCTCTTCTTTGAGGAGATAAAAAAATAAAACGCTTTTTTTCGATTAAAATTCTAATCTTTATTTTTTCGATTGTGCTCGGTGCAAAATCGGAAAGAAGAGAAAAAAAAGGATTTTTATTTTTTAACTCCTTAAAATTGCGAAATGGTTGAAATGCTGTTGTTGTTTTATACTAAAATAAAAATGCAATAACAAAAAACACACACAAAAATGCATACAACAAAAGTAAACATATCTTAATATGTAAGTACGTTTATATATTCACACAAAAGTTCTAAACATACATACAACCCTTTTTTAGCTTAATAAAATATTCACTGGTACAAGCGACTTCAAAACAATTTGTGCGAATTATTTAATATATTTTTTCTTTGTTGAATTTTGCTCTTGTTTTTATTTTTATCTTTTTAGAATTTAAATGAATTTTAGAATTAAACTCTTTTTCAAAGAGCGATAAAAAAATAAAACTCTTTTTTAATATTAAAATTAAACTCTTTGAATGATTCGATAGTTTGAAGAGTGAAAAAAGAGTCAAAACCCGTACCTCTATTTAAAAATCTTTGTTTGGTGGTCTAGACATAAAACTCTTTCTAAAATGACTATTTTAACTTTTAGTCTTCAATTTCTATTTAAAAATAAAAATTTCTTCTATTTATTTTAAACTCTTTCTTTATTTTATTTTATTTTTTCAAATCTCCTAAAAACCAGACAAAACATAAGATTTTATTATTTATTTCCTTTTTTGTTGCTTAAAAAAATTGAATGAGATTTAATGAAGACGAAATAAATCTAAAATAGAAATAAAGTTCTTTTTTCCTTTTTTGTCAACAAAATTGAGACAAATTTCAAACAAACGAGAGAAAAAAATATACTCGTCTTCTGCCATCATTTACAAAAATATATCAACAACACTCGACTTTAAAAATGACATAAAAACAAACGGAAGGGAAGGACCAAAAAGGCGACACTCATATAAAAGCACACAAAGACAACAAAACAATAAAACAAAAGAATGAAATAAAAGATGACAAAAATTTGGAGAAAAAAAATAAAATAAACTAAAAGTTTTGTGTTTTTTCTTCTTGCAACAAATTGACATAGAGACAGTGGCAGACAAGAACTATAACAGAGAAAGGGAGAGAGGAAGAGAGAGAGGGAGAATTACATTCATCAGTCACTTTCAGACTTTGTTGTGTGACAGGAACTTTAAAATAATAAATAAAAAGAATGAAATTGAGAAATGCAAAAAATAAAAAAGAAAAAATTCAGGGAAAATAATTAATGAAGAATAAATTTTAAATGAAATAAATTTGAAAATTATTTAAAAAATAAATTAAATTTATTTTAAATTTAATTTTTCTGATAATGAAAATTTTTCATTTTTATCTTCTTTAATCCTTTACAATTTCCATTTTTTGCAATCGGGCAGATTTTTTTTTAAATTTCTAAAAGTGTAAAAAACACTAATGGCGACAATTACAGAACGCAAAACATGAAATTTATTTTGTTTGGGTTCTTTTCCGTTTTGTGTTCTTTCTTTAAGTGAAATTAAAAAAATCAACCCTCCATTTATAAATTCTTGAAAAGATTTTAACAATTTCTTTTTTCGTGCAAAAGTTTTTATTTTAAATTTCCTGTAATCGCACTTTATTTCTTTTTTACTTTTCAATACGATTGACAAAATGCAAAAAAAAGTGAGAGTATTTCACTCATAACGAATTTTATATGCCCTCCATTCGAAGGCTTTCGAAATAAGATTCAAATGTTGCGATCTCAAATTTGATGAAAAAAAAAAACGATTTAGAGAAAGTCTGGCAGCTTTAAAAATTTACTCATATTTGTGAAAGGTGGAAAGCCGTCAAGTTTTCTTCACAACTGACTTTGACATTTTCTTAAAACAGTGTTTGGCTAACACAAACAGGGGGAATATGTTCGCATAGTTTGTTATGCGTAAAACTTTGTTCGCAATATGACAAAAGAACTAACCGTCCTTATACGTCATCGTTCCTAGTAACTGCCTTGATAACTTATTCTAATCAATTGATTTTATAATGAATTTTCATGCGATTGATCACTGCAACGATTTTGTTGAAAATTCGATTCTATAAAAATTAATGATTCGCAAGTCAATATCTTTCCAAAGTTATTCGAAATCATTACAATTTTTTGCTTGAAAATTTATTTTTTATGACAACATATTATTCATTATAGATCCATTGTTAGCCTCTTCTTTTTTTCCTATAGCATAAGGATTTCATACTAAAAGAATTGGCCCCAGTTTTGGGATAGAAAAAAAATTTAGTCCATAATCTTAAATCCGATTCTAAATTAAACTGTATCTCCGTAAGGACATTTTGCTTCAATCGAAGCAAATGCTAGACAGAAGTAGCAAGTCAACATTTCTATATGCATTGGTTTTGATCGTTCCTATAACATGTTTTAAGGAATTGTTATGATGGTAAATTATAGTCTCCTTTCTGACCAAATATTCTGATCGCTTTTGTTGATTGCTCTTCTCCGTACAGAGCTTCTGTGGAAGAGAATCTAAATCGAACCCTGGAACTTCATATATGTTTTTTGCATTACCGATATTGCGCCCATTTCTCATTACAAGTAAAAAGTATTATTTTCGTTATGAAAAATCAACTTTCAACGCCCTTTCTCTTTATTCCAAATGGGACCACCATATACTGACTTTAGGGTCCATTGTTTTTAAGCACAAGGAAATTATCAGCTTTGTAAATTCCAATAAAGGCTGATTTTTCACAAATATTTCAAAAAGCCTGTTCTAAAGCAAAGCTTATTCTAGTAAGACAGTTTTGCATAAATGAAAAGAAATGCTAGTCAGTGGGACCAGAATCAGGGCTGCAAGACTGGTGAATCAAGGCTCTCGTTCCTGTATATCTAAATAATTTTGGACCTTCTTGCTTCAAGTGGCCGAGTTTTGTCATTTTGAGAAAAAGCTTCCGATTGATTCAACTGTCGTTGGCTGGGAGCTGTCTTTGGACGAGTGTGTGAATCGGGTCGTTTCGTAGATCAAATTGTAGTGGGAATGAGTATTTCGCTTATTTCTCCTTGTCTGTGCTCTCATAATTTTTTCATATCAAATATAGAGCTTTATTCCAAAACTTCAATCAACAGCTTTCACTTCAGATCGTATGGGATCCAATTTCCTTAATATTGGCTGTATTTGAATACATTTCAAATCAAGGCAATTTTGATTACACAGTCGCTTTAAATCATTTTTTTAAATTGATTTCTAGAATAACAAGTTCCCAGCTGTTCAGGGAGGTACATGGTGAAGTAGTAAAGGTGGTAATTTTGTTCTAAATGCCACTCAAACATGAGTTCTTTAGACAACAATCTTCAGATTAAGTTATGCTTCCAATTCCTTATTTTCAAACTTGATTTCGGTTTTTCAGACTATAGTTTCTCAACTCTTAGCTTCCATCAATAATCGTTGCTATTTATTTCTAAATTTCTTATCAGAATTTGTCGTAAAATATTTTTGGGGCAAAAAATCGTTATCGAAATCTTTACAAATCAATCGCTCTAACGGCAGATCTTAAGTTTAAGTCTCTACCAATAATCGATAACTTTCAGCTGCCATTATTTTTCACATTTGAAAGAATTTTATCAGATTTTGCCATAAAATATTTCGTAGTTATTGTATATCGATTGAAAAAAAATATGGGTTTATCTCATGGCATCTATAAAATACCGATTTTATCCTTCAAATCTGTCCCACTTTGAACAAAATAAAGTGTAGAACCACATCTGTGAAGTCTCCAAGTGTTTCCAAATGTATATCGATTTCAAATATTATAACAAATTCACATTTCCTGATTATTCCACATACATATCGCTTCAAACTGATTGATTGAACTTTAATTCTTTTTCTTCTGTCACTTTTAATTCATTTTATTAAAATAGAAAATTTTACAAAAATCAACAAATAAAGTGTAGAACCACATCTGTGAAGTCTCCAAGTGTTTCCAAATGTATATCGATTTCAAATATTATAACAAATTCACATTTCCTGATTATTCCACATACATATCGCTTCAAACTGATTGATTGAACTTTAATTCTTTTTCTTCTGTCACTTTTAATTCATTTTATTAAAATAGAAAATTTTACAAAAATCAACAAATTGTGCGTTTTGAAATTAAAGACGAAATGAATTTAAATAGAAAACATTTATTTTATTTGCTTTTCGTTTTTATTTCAGTTGATTTCTAGAGCAAAAATCTTATAAAATTTTCGCTGTTAAATAAAAGTTGTTTTTGCTTTAATTTTCCAAGGGCAATAAAATTGTGTTGCTCTCAATTTATTTGTTTTTCTTCTTTTTTTATTCTAAGTTTCTATTTTTATTATTGTAAAATTTAACAAATAAATAATGAAGTAATTAGAGATTGATAAAAATAGAAATTTACAAAAGAGATGCAATTTAATAAATAAAACGCTAAAATGACATTATTAATAAGTGTCATTTTGATAGATTAACAGTTATTCAAATACGCTCTCTTTCGCCCTAATTATGTAGGCAAAGTTGCCAGATGGTTATTGAAAGAGTTTCTTTTAGGAGTTTTTTTTAATATATAAACAGCAGGAAAATTTAAAAACTTGGTTCCACCATTGATAGAAAACCTGGTTCTGATGAAAGAAATGGCCCACATTATGTTTCTAAAGAGGAAAAAAACGCATTTTCAAAAGAATTCCGAATACATTCGGTAGGAATACCGACCGTTTAGCAAAGTACTCGGACTATTGGCTACGAAAAGCTAAAGCTAATTTAGTTTTAAAAACATACAGGGCTCTAAAAAGCTCCTGATACGAATGCTGCTAAAAGTTTAGAGGCCAACAACAACAGAGCACCGAAATTGAAGTCAAGTTTTCTTGACTTGCAGACTTTTCGCAACTTCGTGGTAAAAAAAAATTATGCTGCTGATGATCGAGTGAATGTAGAAGAAAATTTTAGGATCTAAAAGCAGTAAAAATTTCCCGATGAAGTTCTTCGTATGGCAAGCAATGTGCGGTGGCCACAAAAGAAGCCAATTTGTTATAACGGGCTCTATAAATACCGAAATTTATATCAAAAAATGTTTAAAAAAAGGCTGCTTCCATTCATAAGACTTCTTAATAAATTCGCTTATTTTTTTCTGTCTTAGAATACTGTCTTGTACCTTTCCAGGACCTTAAACAAGCCCTTGAGTCATACAAGAGCAATAATATGGCATTTTTAATCCTCCAAATTGTCGAGTGCGAAGACCAGTGGTGAGATATTGAGGAGCACTAAAAAGGAGTCCAATAGTGTGGCCTATTCAAGCAAAGTGACAGAAAGCTTTAAAGGTTGCTTTAAGGGTTTCCGAAAAGTATTCAAAATTTCATTTTTATTGTGATAAAAATTTCAATAAAATAAAAAATTAAAATTGAAAGTTTGTGATTTCGTTTTCATACGTATGTTAAGAATTTTTTGATTTCACTCCTTATAATTTGCTCTAACGTTCGCCTTAGTTTTGTAAACAAAGAGTTGCCAGATGGTTCAAGTTAATGAAATGTCATTTTTAGGAGTTTTTAAAAATCTTAAATTTTAATTCTTTTTTTGCAATTTTTATCAAACTTTTTTATTGTTCTCTTCCCCCTTTTTTCGTTCTCTTTACATAAAATTGTTTTATATTTTCTTAATTCTACTTATTCTAGTTATTATTTTTGCATGTATTAAAAATGTTTTATCATTTTATTTTATTTTTTCCATATTTATGACCCAGATTTCATCATTCATCATCAAACAACATTCACTCGTCGTAACTCTTATAATCATCATCACAATTGTGATGGCGTGAGATTTTTCACTGAAACTTAAACATTTTTTGCCTACAAAAATGATAACGTACGAGCGAGCAGCAGCAGGCAAGAGGCCGGGAATTTATTATAATAAAAGAAAAAACGACATCACTTTACAATTAGAACTATAATGATTTGGCTTGTATTTCGTTTCGCGTTTGTCTCTCCATAAAAAAAATCACAGAAAAATGATTAAGAATTATTATTTAGTGACATTTGAAAGAGAGAAAAAAGTTTAAAGTACAAAAAATAAAAATAATAAAAAAATAAACGAGCAAAAATTCATAAAAAAATTAAATCACTAAAAGATATAAAAAAATTGCGAAAAAAAAAAAAACAGATGGAAAGATTTATTTCACATTTTTTTATAGCAAAAATAAAAATAAAAAGATTTCGAAATTAAAAACTTAATTTTAGGAAAGAATTAAGATAAGAACTAAGAAAAGAGTGCGATAGAAAAAATTTTTTAACTAAAAACGCAGAAAACCAAATAAAAAACGCTTAAAGTGGTGACACCGTCAAAACGATCTCATAATTTTCAACCGATTCAAAATATGTCAATCAAATTTATCATGTTTACAGCTGAAACATTAAAAAATTGGCGTGTAGGGTAACAAGACCCCAGCTGGTTAGGGAGGTACATGGTGTTCTTTCAAAATTGGTAATTTTGGTCACACTGTCACTTCAGAACAATGTTTTTGTAATCATTCTATAACTTTTGGCTGGTTGGAGATGTCTCATTCAAATTAAACCTCTTTACAGCTAAGATATTTTCGAATTGATTTCTAGGATTTTAAGTCCCCAAAAATTTGTCATTTTAGTCACATTGTCATTTAAAAACTTCTTTTGGAAGCAGTTCTATCACCTTAATAAAATTTAACTTTCTTTCTTAATAAAATTTAACATTCTTACAGGTGAAATGTTTTCGTATTGATTTTTAATTTTTTAAGCCCTTAAATGGTCAGATCTTCCAAAATTTAGTCATTTTTGTCACTCTGTCACTTGAATATGATTTCTATTACTTTTGATCGATTGGGGACAAATCATGCTTTAGCTAAGATATTTTCAAATTGATTTGAAGAATTTCAAGCCCCAGCTGGCCAGAAAGGTACTATGATGGCCTTTCTAATATGGTAATTTTGGTCACACTGTCACTTCAACATGATTTCTATTACTTTTGACCGATTGGGGCAAATCATACTTTAGCTAAGATATTTTCGAATTTATTTGTTTGACGTCAAGCCCCAGCTGTCAGAAATGTACTATGATGGCCTTTCTAATATGGTAATTTTGGTCACACTGTCACTTCAACGTGATTTCTATTACTTTTGACCGATTGGGAAGAAATCATGCTTTAGCTAAGATATTTTCGAATTTATTTGTTTGACGTCAAGCTGCAGCTGGCCAGAAAGGTACTTTGATGGCCTTTCTAATATGGTCATTTTGGTCACTCTGTCACTAAAAAAATATTTTTTTTAATAATTCCAAAACTTTTGATTGATGAGACATCATTTAATGAAATTTAACATGGTTACAGTTGAAACGTCTTCCAACTGATTTTAAGGATTTTAAACTTACAGCTGGCCCAGTAGGTATTTCGTGGCCTACCAAATTTAAGCATTTTGGTCATAATGTCACTTCAATTTTAGAGGTTCATCCTTGAACCTTTGGACCCACAAAAAACTGATTTATTTCAAAATCAATGAAAGAGCAGAACAAGAATGTATCAATGAAATTGAATTAACAAAATATTCTAAAGGTTTCTAGTCACCAATAAAAAGCAGTTTTGATTACTGTATGTGATTATAGGAATTCTGGTCCCAGAATTGTATGTAGATATACAAGGACAATCTATATACAAAAGATCTTTAATGTCAATACGTAAATGAATTTTTAGCGAATTTTCAAAAAATATTGACTAATTACACAAGGAGCCAATTTGGAAAGTCGAATCACTATTGCCCCCCGACTAGCTAAAGGCCTGTAATGCTGGAAATCAAATCAAAAACATCTCAGCTATAATTATGGTTAATTTTGTTCAGATACCTTGAAAGGTTCTTAAGTTACAGAGTTATTTTTAATTTTCACAAAAATTTGACAAATTTTCATTTCAAGATGGTCAACTTTGAAAGTTCTCCCACTTTACCCCAGACACGCTGAAGACCGGTAATGCTGCAAATTGGTTCAAAAATATTTCAACTATAATTATGTTAAATTATGTTAAGATATCTTGAAAGGTTCTTAAGTTAAAGAGTTATTTCTGAAATATCATTTTGGCATAACTTAATAATGTTAATAAAGACAATTTAAATGAAAATCTGACCCGATAATGGAATAACGGAAAATATAGTTTTATTTATTCATAATTTAATTGTTTCCATTTCTTTTTTTGAATTTTTTAGATGTTAAGATTTTTTCGGTTGCACTCTTTAATAATAATTTTTTTTATTCAAAAATAAAATTAAAAACTCATAATTTTCTTTTATTATCCTTATTAATTAAAAGCCTTTTTTCCTGCAATTTATTAATAACTTATTAATCTGAAAGCAAATATTAATATCGATTGAAATCTTAAACAGATGACATTTCATTTCATATATGTTTTCCTTTTTTATTTTTGGTTGACATAAGGTCACACCCCAGACGGAAAAACTAATAAAAAAGGACACACGTTTTAAACAATTATTTCAACAAATGAAGAACTACGAAATTACAATACAATAATGAAAAAAAAACATGAATATCCTTTTTAAAGGATAACATTTTTATACATTTTTTTCTTACCCCCTCCCCCTTGTTTTTAAGGAAAATGTGGAAAAAAAGTAAAGGAAAATAATATGTTTAATTGGTTTTTGAAAAACTATACGAACAAGAGAGCAGAGAAATGAAATAAAGAATACAAAGTATTAACACTAAATGCCAGGGGTTAACCCAGGCATTATCCTTGCAACAACAACAACAACAACACTAACAAGGGTACAATAAAATATAGATGTAAACAAGAATCGAAAAAAACTACTCTTTCCACTTTAGTTTTATTATTGTTTTTTGACAAAAGAAACGAATCTAAAAATTAAATACAGAATTACAAAACACCATCAAACAATCACCCAAAACATCACCCTTCCTTCTTCCTTCACTTCTCTTGCTGGAAACATTCAACAAAAGTCATATGAATACAAATCCAAAAAAGAAATTCTGACAGGACTTTTTGTTATAAGGATTCACTCAATTCTCTCCCTCTCTCTGATCACAGGACTACATGTGCATTAAAACAAAAACAACAAAAAATGTATTCGTTGCAATTAATTTGTATCTAAAAGTGTGAGTGGGTGGTTGAGTGTGTAAGTTCTGTGTGTGTTGACTTAAAGTTAAAATGGATGAATGGATTTGCCAGGTTTTAACAAATAGCAATTTTATATGTATTTGCTTTTTTGTTGTAGCTGTTGTTGTTGTTGTTTTTTAAGGATAAAACTAAATGAATGACTACAAATTTGAGAGTGAAATCTGAAAATTACAATTCGTTTTGAACAATACCAATCATCACTATACTATACGCTCCATTTGTTTTGTTTCGTCCTTGTTCTTTTTTCTTTCATTTTCTTAAAACGGGAATACTATAAAAGTTGTACTACTCAAATAGGGCTACTACGAGTCTTAACCCTTGTAAGAGTAGGGAAATGAAAAATTTTAATCAATTTTTGATACAGTTTGGGTTTAAAAGTTAATAAAATTCGATTATTATTCTCTACTTTGTTGGTGACAGGTAGGGATACCGATCGACACACAATCCCTTTAGGACTTGAAACGAATGATGTTGTTCCCCCCATCCGGTTGCCTGTTTATGCTGTAACATTTTGGACACCGTTTACCGATTGCAATTTTAAAATTATCGCAATGGAATTTGAATTATGTTGTGTTAAATACGAAGCCTTTTAAAATTTGTATGGATCTGTTTAATATTTTAGTTAGCTCCCATACAATCGTCCTTCCGGTAAAGGATTTTAATCTAAAACTCTTAATTATAAAAATGTTTCCATATTTATGACCCAGATTTCATCATTCATCATCAATCAAGATTCAGTAGTCGTAACTCTTATAATCATCATCACATTTGTGATGGCGTGAGATTTTTCACTGAAACTTAAACATTTTTTTGTCCACAAAAGTGCTTACGTAAGAGCAGCAGGCAAGAGGCCGAGGAATTTACTATATAATTCAATTTGATGTGAAGTCACGTACTAATCCCAATCCATATGCTCAATTTCAGGATCAGTTCACAAAAAAAAATCCACTTCCTGAAATCTCTTAAAAGTTCAGAAATATCAAAAATTATTAATGTAATCATAATTTTGATTCCAATACTGTTCCAAATTTTACGAGTATCGGTTCATAATTTCATATAATTCCAAATACCATATCATTGGACATAAACTCGCACAGATGTATCACAACTTAAAAAAGCATTTTCCATACAATAAATTATCACAGACTCATACTGTACAATCGCCGTTACATTATTCCAAATATTGTCCATCTTAGGAGCGTGTAAAGCATGTCCATTGTAACCGGTTTGCCGCTGTCATTCCCATGTGAAATTCCATTGTGCTAAATATTATAGTATCAAGACTCGAGGTGTTCCTTCTTAAATTTCCTGCCAACAGAAAGCATCTCGTTGGTAGTATTTCAGAGACTGATATTGTTGATGTTATTAGACTATAATATCCGGCTAAGACACCTGTGACCTTAACCATGCTTCATGTCTATACAACAAATTGATATTTACACTAGTGTTCAATATGCTTAGCTTGGTTCTTCTGGATATTTCTGTATCCAGAACACCCTATATATTGCTTCCTCGTCATCACTAATCGTCTCTTTACTGCCGAGATAGCAGCAGCTAACTTCGTATTTAACTTGTCCATGGTTAGACATTTATTTGGTAGCATAATGAGTTCGCTCCAAAGAACTGCTCTGGTTTACAGAGTTAAGTGTTGGGAGTTAAAGGGAGTTCCAATAAAAGTATTGTTCATCAATAGAAATAAATGACATTTAAAGATAATGGATGAGTCCATTCAAAATTTATAACTATTTCATAAGTGAAAAGTATTCCAATAAAGACTTATTAATGAAAGGGATGACAGAAGCGCATAAACCGTAAACCGTTAGAACTGTAACTTCCTATTCAAACAGTTTTTAACCTGCATCGCAATATGTGTCCAAAATTTGTCCTAATATATGATTGAGTCCTCTTTTGGAATATTCTGCTCGTTTTTCCTTGAAACCACCAAATACATGACATGCCCTTGGTCTTCGAGATTATTTGATTTTAGTGTTGAGATATTTTATATCTATAACTTTTATGGTACTGTGCCATCATCACAGCGATGGAAGATTATCACTTTATGTTTTTGAACGATCTTTTCAAACGGATAAATTGTATTCGGTACATTTACCTGATATCTTTTGATCAAACTTCAGCTGTTTATACCTCCAAGTTTGGCGATGATTTGAATGGTTTTTCCAGATTTCTCGTAACCACGTACGTAGTTTAAATTATATTAATTCTATATCGTTATTTCTAAATTTTTTATGGAAAAACGACTTCGAGTCGTGTAATGCTTTTGATTTTTTATCTTCAACCTCTCCTTTTGACTTGGTATCTCCTTAACTTTTTTATCTACAACCACTGAATGGCGCAAACTACCGTTCATATTTTTTTGTGTTGTTTAATATAAGACTTCGCTCTTTTCTTCAAATAAAAAATTTTATAAGACTTCGCCAAAAAATCGGTCTATATTTTTTATATACTAAACTGAATTTGTTTTTCTTTTAACGAAATTAAAAAATGAGAGCAACCTTTATTGAGCCCTGACAATTGTTTTGAATGTGAGCATACCAATAACAGACATATAAAACTGATGGTGATTGTACACAGAAATGACCACTTGTGGGTGGTAAAAGAAAATTGTATTTTACCTCTATCATATACCGAAATGACCCCTCAAAATACCATATTTGGGTTAAATAAAAGAAACCATATTATTGCATTATTAATTTGTATACCTAATAGATTTTTTGGTTTTATGCAAATTTTTAATTCTCCCTCTCATTTTAGGGTTAACAACTGATTGTTGGTTTATCGTTTTTTTCCTCTCTGACTGGCTGTTTGGATGCCTCTTTGACTGGGATGTTAAAGGGATTGAAGAATGCATGAATGAAAATATTTGTCATATGTACGAACAAAATAAAAAAAGAATAGAAATTCATTGAATCAAGTGTAAAGAGGAGAACGAAAACAAATATTAAAAGAAGACAGAAAATGAGAAAAAAAATCAATAAATATTTGTCATTCATTACGGAAATAATAATGAAAATATTAAAGTTAAATATTTGAAATTAAATAGTTTAAAAAGAGAGAGAGTGAGAGAGAGAGAGGGAGAGAGAGAGAGGGAGAGAGAGAGAGAGAGGGAGAGAGAGAGAGAGAATGGGGAAAATTATAGAAATTCGCTTTAAATTTTAGTTTAATTAATATAATTCATTTAAATTTAAAGACTTCTGAAACTCTAGTCCATTATTTACTTCAGTTTTGAACGTACCAGCATATAACGGTAAAGAATTCAATTGGTTGTGATTTTTTTCGAATAGATTTTTTTGGACCTAGAATTTTAATTAAAACACCCTACATAATGTCAAATAAAAATATCTGAAAAGAAATAAATTTTCAAATTAAAAAATATGGAATTTTTTGATTTGGGTCATTAAAGTCCAAATTTTTAAAGTGACCTGTCGAAGCTATTCCTAAATTATGGAGAAAACGTGAGGCTTTTCAAAACTCAATTCTTATATCGAATTAAACAGGAAACTTTTCAAGTCAATTATTGTGAATGTGAACGTGCCAAAAATAGAGAGGCGGACGGACATAGCTAAATCGATTCAGATATGGGATTTAAGATAATTTCTTCTTAATGTTACACACGGAATGACAAAGTTAATATATCCTCTTCACTACTTGTGGTGGTGAAGGGTATAATAAATTTGAAAATTAAATAAAAACAATTATGGAAGTTTTTAGATTTCGGTCATTAAAGTCCATGTTCTTTTGGAGGTCTGGCGAAGCTCTAACTAAATTATAGAGAAAAGATGTGGATTTTCAAAACTGTAATAACTAGGATTTTATAGATTATCCTTTCAAGAGACACAAGTTTATTAAAAAATAGGTCGATATCAGGTGGATGTGTTGTTAATCCTGTAGAGAATTTAAATTAGACCATTTTACATAAAACAGTCTTTCTGAAAATTAAACATTTTTTTACAGATTTTAAGAATATAATCAGTAGTGCAATTCTGTAACTTTTCAACGACAAACAAATTGTCGTTAAATAACGAAAATTCATTAGTTAACGAATTTAATCGTTAACTGTTATTTTGGAACAAAACTAAATGTTTCAATTTTTATCATTAAAAATATCGTAAGTTAAAGATATTTTTTAAAAAGTTATCGTAAAATCATAACAACAATAATAAAGTTGTTAAGTTTTCCCAGTTAATATTTTACCATTTTTTAGATTTTTTAAAGCATTTGTTGTAAGACTCTAAATTCGGTCATATGAAGTATATGCCAAATGAAAGATTGATACTTTTTTGGTTGGTAATAAAATTCCCTTTGAATACATTCAGTTAAAAATCCCTAATACAATCATTTCCATGTCAAAAGTCAGTGAAGACTTCAGCTTATCGAGCAATTGTCCACCACGACCACAAAAAATAGGAAATAAAGTTAATAAGACACAATGAGCTTAATCACTTGATCGTCACATTGTGTATCGTGGGGAGACAGTGAGTGCATATTAGGAATGACTTATCGGGAGCTAACACTGTTCGCTAACAGTTGTCATCACAAGAAAAACGACAAATTGAACATGCTACCACAATTAGGCAGTTTTATAACTTATAACAAATTTTGGTCTGAAACAATCATAATGTTTTTAACATAATTGCACTTCACTGTTGAGAATAATTTCCGTTAAATTTAGTTTCGTATAGTTAGCAATGTTGGGAGCGAACGTGCAAAAAATTGATATTTTCAATCGACATTTTTCGCTATTTAACGATATCGGTAGTAAACTTAAAAAAGTTACGGATTTGCCATACAGAAGATATAAAATAGTTTTAAGGCAAATTTGTTTTAAAACAAATATGGCATCACTGGAAACTCTTTAAAAAAAGGATGCTCTTGTCATTTGTGGTATTTTGCAAATTTGTGTTATTGACATTTAACTAAAAAAAGAAAACTAAAAACAAAAAATACAACAAAAATGTTTTATATATATTTTTCTCAGTTATGTCAGCCATGAATTTTTCCTTTTTTTTTTGGAATAAACTATTTTCGTTATAAATTTATGGGCGTGTGGTTAAAATATTTATAAAAACAAAATATTAAAAAGGAATGAAAAAACAACAACAATAACAAGCGTCAGACAAAAACTAGCGCCATTTACAAAAACAAAAAAAAAAACAAATTGTAACTCTTACTTTTCTTTACGTTTATTTTTTTTCTTCTTCTATTTTGTTTTATTGTTGTTTTTGTTGTTTAAAAAATGGTCATGTTTTTTTTTCTTTTTCAAAAAAAAGTTTTGTTTGTTGTTTGTTGTTGGCATTAAGCCAAAACTAAATATTGAATTGAATAACTGACTGTGACTACTACCGCCTACCATTCCAGGGAAGGCCGGTAGACAACAGTCTATATAATTGTTTTTTTTTTAACCATAAAAGGAGATAAAAGTCTGGCAAAAATGTATTTTACGTGATTTTCTTTTTATGTGGTGGGTTTATGGTTTATTGGAATACACTTAACACGACGAAAAGAGGAAGGAGGAGGTAAAAAGTTAAAAAAAAATATATAAAATATTAGGAAGACCCTTATTAAATGGTCCATAAATTGTCCCTACATCTGCTATAAAGTAAATAATAATGGAATTTCCATGCTTACAAGTTTCAATTGACTCAATAGCTAAAACCTCTTAACATTTCATGTGTGGATCCAGCACCTGGCTTCTTCATTTAATATTTTAAATGAAATAGAATGTGTGTGTATATGTAGATATCACAATGGCTGGGTCAATCTTAATGAAATTTTCACAGAATGATTCGAATATACCCGAAAGTAATATGGGCAATAAAAAGTTCCAATAGGATTATCGAATATCTTAAGAACTTAAAATTTGTTAACAACGACTTCCTCAAAAAACTGGACAAAAGGTAGGACAGATAGGACGAGGTGAGGGGTAAGACCCCTTCACAAAGGAAATATTGATTTTCGAATATCTAAAGAAGAATAACAGCGAAAATTCTCAAATTTGATCCCAACTATCCCCTTAAGGAACTGGTTTACTAGACAAAAAGTTAGAAGTATAAGGCCAGGGGGAGGGGGTATTCCTCATACAAAACAAATATTGATTATCGAATATCTAAAGTGCTATAACAGCGAGTCTCTTAAGTAGCAATTATGGTGATGTGAGATACAATCACTGAAAAAAAAAAATAGGGCTGATAGGATCTGGGGGGAGGTACAAAACAAATTTAAATTACTAATTATCTATTCAAATCGTATGATAATAAAACACTAATGTTTGTTTAGGGCCAACAACGCCCTAAAAATTTGTTTCGGCAAGACGATGTTAGCCGGCTCTTTTTAATAGATGAAATCAGTCGAGGTTTGTTCGATCGATTACCAAATGCTTGAGAAAACATTAGGGGTTCCAAATCTTTATTTCTGAAAGTTTTGAACTTAATTGTTAAAGTCACATTTAAAAAAAAGACTTGTGTAAGATCTTTCAAAATTTATTTCGATGAAATTTCAGATTCAAATAACTCGAAAGTTAGAAAAGATAATAAGTTACATTTTTTTAAATATTAAAGATTAAGGGCTTTCAGAACTTTCGATACCGATTTTTTTGAAATTTAATAAAAAAAACAATTTAAATTTGAACGCTTAAGGTACTTTAATTATAACCTTGCTATACCCGTTGGCACCCTATTTTAAATTTATAAATGTTCAATCCTCTACTATTCTTTAGCGGAAATTTTAATTAAATCCAATATCTCCCCAAAAAAGTTATGGACTTGGATTCTGCTCTTCTAAAATTTTTTCACGATTTTTCCTGCACTGTTAAGAACGTTTTCTAAAAATGGATATGGAGGTACCTTACATCAGCACAGCTTAATAGAACATTCTTAATTATTATTTGCTCCCATTAACTAACACTTTTTACCTTTTAGAACAATTAAAATTATAGTTTAGACTGAATCTATAGAGTTAGTTTTATCTCTTTATTTCTCTTCTCTCGTTTAATATTTTTCAATATGTCTGGTCATATTTGATTTGTATTATTTCCCCAAAATAATAAAAAAAATAAACCAAAAATTCAAATAATAATTTCCGCTTTAATGGTCAAATGTAATAATAAAAATTGTTTAAATTAAGGGAACAACAACAGGAACAGAATCGAAGATAGAAATTCGTTATTAGAATTTTAAAGAAAAATATTTATGATTTCCATTATTAACATTATTTTCTTACATTCTTCCCCAAATAAAAGTGTTTTGTCGTCATTGTGTAATTTGAAATTACGTGCCCTTTTTTATTTATTTATTTCGTTTTTCCTTTAATAATCTCGATGAGGCCAAGGTTATTGCACGTATACGTAGTTTATACGTAACGTTTGCCAAATACGTCAATAAATAAGAACGTATGTTGTCAACAACTTTTAAACAAGAAAGAGAGACAAATACAGCAGCCAAAATCAACCACCACCAACCCAATCAACCAACCAACCGACCATTATTTTATTCTGTCTACTGATTTTAGATTGTAAGTGATGTAATATAGAATTACAACAACAACAGCAACAAAAAATTCATATAAGGATATTTATCAAGAGACTTTCATTATTGGGGAAACATAGGTGGAAATAGTGGTGGTGTTGCCTTGTTAAGGACACAATCAACTTAAAGATTTTCTTGACTTTTTGCCAAAAGGAAACTGAAGTAAAATCCAATTGAAAATTTTCTATAAAAGGAAATTTTAACCAAAAACTTTTTTAAAAAGAACATTTTATGAGAATTTAAAAAAAAATTTTTTTTTCTTTAATGAAAAATTTCTCTTCATAGATTTTTTTTTAAATTTTCTCTTAATAGAAAAATTTATTCTTATAAAAAAAATTATTTTAAAACTTAATGAAATCTTTCTTTATAAAAAAATAAACTCTTCATAGAAAATTTTAGTGAAAAAATTTCTCTTAATAGAAAATTTTATTGAAAAAAATTTCTCTTAATAGAAAATTATGTTAAAAAATTTTTCATAATAGAAAATTTCTCCTAATAAAAAATTAAATTTAAAATGTAATGAACTTTTTCTTTATAGAATATTAAAAAATCTCTTAAGAGAAAATTGTATTGAAAAATTTCTCTTTATAGAAAATTTTATTGAAAAATCTCCCTTAATAGAAAATTGCATTGAAAAATTTCTCCTTTTAAAAATAGAAAAATTTCTAGTAATAAAAAATTAGTTCTTAATAGAAAATGTTTGTGAAAAAATTTTTTTTTAATTATCTATTATTTGGGACATTTTCTCTTAATAGAATATTTTTCGGAAAAATTTCTCTTAATAGAATTATTTTGGAAAAGTTTCTTAACAGAGAACATTTTTGGAAAATTTTCTTTAAATGAAAAAATTTCTTTAAATAGAAAGTATTTGGAAGATTTTTTTCAAATATAATTTTTTTTGAAAATTTTGTAAAATTTTTTTGAAATTTTTCTCGTAACAGAAAATTGTTCTTTCATAGAAAAAATTAAAAAGAACAAAATAATCCAAAAAATGTCCTTTAAAGAATTTTTTTGGAAAATTCCCTTTCATAAAAATTTTTTGGAAAAATTCTCTTTCATAGAAAATTTTTTGGAAAAATTCTCTTTCATAGAAAATTTTTTGGAAAAATTCTCTTCATAGAAAATTTTTTGGAAAAATTCTCTTTCATAGAAAATTTTTTGGAAAAATTCTCTTTCATAGAAAATTTTTTGGAAAAATTCTCTTTCATAGAAAATTTTTTGGAAAAATTCTCTTTCATAGAAAATTTTTTGGAAAAATTCTCTTTCATAGAAAATTTTTTGGAAAAATTCTCTTTCATAGAAAATTTTTTGGAAAAATTCTCTTTCATAGAAAATTTTTTGAAAAAAATCCTCTTTCATAGAAAATTTTTTGAAAAAAATCCTCTTTCATAGAAAATTTTTTGGAAAAATTCTCTTTCATAGAAAATTTTTTGGAAAAATTCTCTTTCATAGAAAATTTTTTGGAAAAATTCTCTTTCATAGAAAATTTTTTGGAAAAATTCTCTTTCATAGAAAATTTTTTGGAAAAATTCTCTTTCATAGAAAATTTTTTGGAAAAATTCTCTTTCATAGAAAATTTTTTGGAAAAATTCTCTTTCATAGAAAATTTTTTGGAAAAATTCTCTTTCATAGAAAATTTTTTGGAAAAATTCTCTTTCATAGAAAATTTTTTGGAAAAATTCTCTTTCATAGAAAATTTTTTGGAAAAATTCTCTTTCATAGAAAATTTTTTGGAAAAATTCTCTTTCATAGAAAATTTTTTGGAAAAATTCTCTTTCATAGAAAATTTTTTGGAAAAATTCTCTTTCATAGAAAATTTTTTGGAAAAATTCTTTTTCATAGAAAATTTTTTGGAAAAATTCTCTTTCATAGAAAATTTTTTGGAAAAATTCTCTTTCATAGAAAATTTTTGGAAAAATTCTCTTTCATAGAAAATTTTTTGGAAAAATTTTCTTTCATAGAATTTTTTTGGAAAAATTCTCTTTCATAGAAATTTTTTTTTTGGAAAAATTCTCTTTCATTGAATTTTTTTTGGAAAATTCCCTTTCATAGAAAATTTTTTCGGAAAATTCTCTTTCATAGAAAATTTTTTGGAAAAATTCTCTTTTATAGAAAATTTTTTGGAAAAATTCTCTTTCATAGAAAATTTTTTGGAAAAATTCTCTTTCATAGAAAATTTTTGGAAAAATTCTCTTTCATAGAAAATTTTTTGGAAAAATTCTCTTTCATAGAAAATTTTTTGGAAAAATTTTCTTTCATAGAAATTTTTTTTTTGGAAAAATTCTCTTTCATAGAAATTTTTTTTTTGGAAAAATTCTCTTTCATTGAATTTTTTTTGGAAAAATTCCCTTTCATAGAAAATTTTTTCGGAAAATTCTCTTTCATAGAAAATTTTTTGGAAAAATTCTCTTTTATAGAAAATTTTTTGGGAAAATTCTCTTTAATAGAAAATTTTTTGGAAAAATTCTCTTTAATAGAAAATTTTTTGGAAAAATTCTCTTTAATAGAAAATTTTTTGGAAAAATTCTCTTTCATAGAAATTTTTTCGAAAAATTCTCTTTCATAGAAATTTTTTCGAAAAATTCTCTTTTATAGAAATTTTTTCGAAAAATTCTATTTCATAGAAATTTTTTCGAAAAATTCTCTTTCATAGAAATTTTTTCGAAAAATTCTCTTTCATAGAAATTTTTTCGAAAAATTCTCTTTCATAGAAATTTTTTCGAAAAATTCTCTTTCATAGAAATTTTTTCGAAAAATTCTCTTTCATAGAAATTTTTTCGAAAAATTCTCTTTCATAGAAATTTTTTCGAAAAATTCTCTTTCATAGACATTTTTGGAAAAAATTTTATTTTTTTAAGAAATTCGAAAAATTAACTTTCTTATAAAAAATTGCCTCTTAATTTTTTAATTTCTTTTTTTAGAAAATTTTCTTTCAAATTTTTATTTATAGAAATTTTATTTAAAATATCTGTTTACAGAAATTTTTTTACAAAATTTATTTTATAAAGAATTTTCTTTAAAAATTTCTTTCATTTTTGTTTAAATTTTCTTTTAATAACAAACTTTTTTCTGATGTAAAATTGATAATTTAAATAATTTTTTTACAGCAGATGAAATATTTACAGGACGAAGAATTGTGATC
>PYHX02000413.1:13153308-13319609 GCA_004302925.2 Cochliomyia hominivorax
TCCAACAATTTCTCTTCCCTCTTTCCATTTGCTGCTGGTCTCTGTCCGGGTCTGTCTTTATTTACATTTACATTTTGAGGTGGTTTTTATTTTTAGGTTTCCTTCTTTCTCTCTTCTTACAGTCATTTTTTTGTTATTAGAGGTCGTGTCTTTTGTTATTTGAGCCAATTATGTCACTTTTGTTCAATATTTGTTATAACTATTTTATTTCCCTTGATACAATTAAGTTTAGTTTAGTCCAATCATCCATTTTAAGGTATTTAGTTCATGGGGCTATTTTTCCTACTACTACTGCTATAAAAAGTAATGATAATATTGTACACATATTTAGGCGATTTATTGAAAATAAATCTATATTTAGATCTTCAATAGAAAACAGTTAGTGAATTTCTGTTCTTTTATGAAATTTGTTAAGTTTTTTATTGATAAAAATATATTTATAATAAATAGGATTTTTGTTTACTTTAGGATCTCATAATTGACTCTGCACAGTGTTTCAAAACCATTCTTTTTTAAATTCAGAAGAAATTAAATAGAAATTTATAGAAAACTTGAAATAAATTGACTAGAGGAAGCCTTATTTAGCTTCGATTATCAGCGAAGGTGTAAACTTTTTTAACAAGTATTTGGTATCTCTGACAGCGTTACCACATGAAGATTCACAATTTTTAATGAAAAATTTGATGAAAAGTCATTTAATGTAAAAAATTTATGAATTAATGAAAATTTCAAGATTTTGATATATTTTTTTTAAATAATCTTATTATTCAAAATTCCAAAAAAATTGAAATGATTTATATTTTTTATTTAAAATTTCTATATGACTTATATGAAGTTGTCCATAAATCAAAGAATTAAAAAGATTCCCATATTTCCATGCTAAAATACCCAATAATCTCAATCCCTATAAAACATATTTAAAAATTTGACTTTTTCACTGAAATGATCACCCTGTAATTATAACAGTCGTTTAACAGAAAATATTTTTTGGGTCTTTACTTTAGATATGTTGCCACATATTAAGTATTATTTAAAGATGATCCCTGTTTTGCGATTTGAGGATTTAACAAAAAATAAATATTATTTTTTTTTAAATTGATCAAGGTTTTGTAAGCAGAGCTTTGCACCAGCTTCATCCAAATTTTGTTTTTTCATATAAATTATAAAGTTTAGAACATGAAAAAGGATTTATCACTGAATAAATGTTGCCACCTTTTCGTAAAAATAAAAAAAAAAATATTTTTCTTTTCAAAGTACCAAATTCAATTCCATATAACTCTTTAACGGTTTCATATATTTACAAAGTTATTTTATCAGTATATTTTAGAATCTTATAGAGAATCAGAAAAATATTTTAAAAAGTTTTGGAACTTATATTTATACCGCTAACTTTACAAAAACAAAAAAAAAACAGGACAAAAAAAGTTAAAAACTTATTCCGGCTTGAATATCTCTGAAACTATAGGAAATAATATGTAAATCAAAAGGTATATTTTATATATATTTACTAATTATATAAAATAGTTCTTTTACCTTAAATCAAAAATTAATTTTTGTCTAATTAAAAAAAAAATCCACATACTCAACATGTCCAGCTTTAGAGGATCGTCCGCTATGCCCCTGACCAGATAGCAGCCTGTACTCATTCTTATCAACTCGTGAACACCTCAGCTCTAATCATGAGAAATTTCCATAAAATATCTCTTAAGGTTCAAAAGTTACAGAATTATTTAAAAAAAATACTTGAAAATACTGTGCCTTCTCGTAATAAAGCTTTTTTCTCTGCAAAACAAAGAACAATTTTAAATTCTTAGAAAAATAATGAAAATTTTTATTCTTTTTTAAAATAAAATTAAATTTTTCCCTTTCTCTTTTACACTTATCGTCCTAACAAAATACATATATTTTTTTATATGTTTAGGTTAAAGGTAAACAGGATTAAAATACCATCATAACTTGTGTTGGTGTTTGTATGTGTTCATGCTTTTTCTTTATTACAGATTACGTTGATATTACAACACAGGATTTACATATTGAAAAAAAGGGTTTTAAGGATACTAAAAGTTAAAAGTTTTATTGTTAAACAACTAGACAAATATTCTAAAACACTCAGAGTTAGTCAGAGTTATTACAGTAGAGAAAAAGGATAACGAGTCCTTTGCAGTTTCCATGAACTATAAATCTAAGAGAAACTTTAATAGAAAATTATTTCAAGTTCCCAAGAGTTTTGATTACTTTTTAGATTTTGAATTTTGGTTCGAAATGTTTCTAAGTGACTAGAGGAATATTAGTAAGATAAAGAGTTTAAGGAGTTAGAGCGAAAATATCTTAACACACCTTTTTTCACAAAAATTTTAAGTATGATTTTTTATCAAGTTACCTTTGTAAAATATCTCAGTTATTATGGTTAATGTCAAACAAATGAATATAATGTTTATCTGATTATAATGATTGATCTGAAAAAATGTCCCACAAAATGTGGGCCAAGCATTCTAAGATTTGCTGCCATTGTTATTGAACAGTACAGGAAGAACTTGTCCGTTAATAGAAAACCTGATTCAGGTAAAAGGTATGGGCCTTATGATGTTTTTAAAGCCCAACACATCAGGTAGGAAATTAGCCCGGTTAAGTCAGTGCTCGGACTATTTGATTTGAAAAGTTAAAGATTTAAAAACATACAAGGCTCGGAAAGTTACCGATAGGAACGCTGCTAAAATTTTAAGGACCAAACAAAATCACGGAAATTGAAAACGAGTTTTCTGAAAAAGACTTTTCGCAATTTCTTTGTCAAAACGCTGATGCCCGAGGTCAAAATTTATCAAAAAGGTCTTGGTATGGCAGCAGTATACAACAGTTGCGACAAGAAAGCCAATAATTTGTTTCAACGGACTCAATATGTACTGAAATTTACATCAAGGAATGTTTACAAAAAATGCTGTTTCCATTTATAAGACTTCAAAAGGTCTTCACTTATTTTTGGCCTGAATTGGCATCCTGTCTTTAGGGTAAACAAGCCCCAGTGTTGTACAAGAATAATGTGGTGCCCGGTGTTAAGGACAGTGGAGAGATATTGGGCTCTTGTTAAAAGAGAATTGAAGGTGTCCAAAAGTATGATAGATTTAAGCGTTCGAACAAAATGACAAAAATTTTGAGACGTATAGTCGGTGACCCTATTAAACCGTCTTTCACTGGTATTTTTTTAATTCGTCAAAATTTCACGCATAAATTTAAAGAAATTTTGAAAATTTATAAAAATATGATCTTATCAGATTTATCTAAGTCGAAATAATGAAAAATTATAACAGCAAAATGATTAATTATGCTTCATAGATAAAAAATGTTAATTTAACATTGTTTTATTGTTGAATAATTTCATTAATTAGTACAGAAAAATTATAAAATGTACAACAATATTTCACCACAAACTTAAAAACGTTTAATTTAAACTGAATAAAAAATAACATTGTCTAAAATCAACTATGTTCAACGTTGATTTAACTTCAAGTTTTTTTCTCTGTGAGATATTTTAATAAACTTTAACACAGTTATAGATGAGGCATTTTTGAGTTGATTTAATTTCATTATAACAAGTCTCCAGCTTGTGGGGAGTAGTAGGGGGCCATTCAAAGTTGGCCATCTTGGTTATGTAGATTTATTGAAAATTCGCTAAAAATTCATTTGTGATAAGAGACAATATTTTTTGTATATAAAATGTGCTTGTAAGTCTCTACAAAAATTCGCTTAACTTTTATAGTTTTACAAATATTTAAGAAGAAAAAGGTTTTTCAACCATTTTTAGTTGAGATTCTTTTTGTTGATTTTGATGTAGGGGTTCAATAAAGGTCTTATTTTTTAAAAATTCCAGATTCCCTACAAAATTATAAAAATATTACTGCAATAACTATGGGAATATAAGAATCCATTTAGAAGTTATTTTAATTTAAAATTAAAACTCTGGACAAAATCGAGTTTTATGAGATTTTTTTTCAAAAAGGTGGCAACATTTATTTACTGAAGAAAAGTCCTCAAATCGCAAAGTTGATATGTTAACTTAAAAAAAGTATTTTCTGCGAAACGATTTTGCAATAACAAGATAATAAGTTAAGTGAAAAATCAGATTTTTAAAATGATTTAAACGGATTGGGATTTTGGGCATTTCTCTACGGAAAAGTGGGAACTTTTTTAATTCCCTAAAACATGGACAAGTACATCGTAATGAAATTTTAAACAATAAGAATGAACTTTCTTATAATTTGAGTTGATTTGGAGGAAAACTGGTCCCTATCGGGTCAGGGGCATAGTCGATGACCCTTTAAAGTTGGATGCCTCTGGTGTGTTGATTTTTTTGAAAATTCGCCAATTCATAAATGAATTTGAAGATTATCGACGGTTGAAAAATTACTGAATTGTTTCCAAAAAAAAAAAAAAATCGATTTGAACGATAACGATATAAATAGTTATAAACACTTTTACACTTTGAAGTGAAATTTTGTAGAGATTTCATTACCAGCTTTTGATGTTTGGAAACAGTTTTTTTAAATAATCCTGAATGCAAAAATCGACTTTAATTTTCATTTGTATTTCGTTGTAATAGTTTTATACTCTACACCACTACAAGCGGTAAAGAGGGTTTTTTTTTGACTTTGTCATTCCATGTGTAACGCTAAGAAGGAATCATCTAAGACCCCATAATGTAATTACTGTCTGCCCTTATGTCTGTCTATTGTTGACATGTTCAACTCCACAATAATTGACAGAGTTCAATAAATTATGACCTCAATATTTGTTTTAATCCTAAGGTTTTTGCTATTTAAAGCCAGCAAAAATGGCTCAGACCGATGTCTGAGACAACTTCTAAGTTCAAGAAAAATACTTTTTTAAAAAAGTCAATTATAAATCGAGATCTTAGAATGAAAATTTCCCATAATACTCAGATTTATATACTTCATTACCATACCAAAAATGATCAAAATCGAATGAGTAATCAAGTAAGTGTGAGTGTATGTGTGAGTATCTATGTAGGAAACATAACATATTTACTTCACACGCATTTGTGGAGCAGAATTTTGAAGATTCGGCATAATTGAATAAATCATTCCTATTCGTTTGTTATACTTTTTATTTAAAGTCGTTTTCAAGATAGCATCATTTTTAACACTTTTATATAACATGCTCCCTATTCCCTCCACCCCAAAAAAATCTCTTATTCTTCCTCCTTTTTAAAGTAACCCAAAAATACAATTACAATTGTCTTACAAACATAAGAATCAATGTCAATGTCGAAAAGTTCTTATGAAAAAAAAAATTATATATTTTTTTGTTTAAATAACCTCATAATTGATGTTGTTTTCCCCTCCAAAAAAATGTCAGCAAATGGATTTATGAATAAATTATTTTCGAATAAATTTATGAAATTTTTATGTAAAAATTATTTCCAAATAATTTTTAATGTTTCGAAAAATAATCAGTATTCGAAACGTGTATTTAGTTTAGGAGGTTTTTTCATTGCTTTAGAATATAGAAAATACATTTAATTATGAAATGCTTTTAGAATTTTTAATTTAAAAAAAAAAAAAAAAAAAAAAAGAATTATTTACTAACACAAAAACATTTACACATCCACACAAAGAACAAAGAGCATAAGCTCAAAGCACAAAAAAAAAATCAAGTAAAAATGGTTATGCCGAATATTTAATACCCTCCACCACAATGTGTGTGAAGAAAATCGTTATTTTTTGTACATACACACTCACACATACACTCAAAAGCGTGTACAATGAGCCATAGAATTATCTATAATTTTGTCTATAACTTTTTTCTACTGAACCGATTTTGATAATTTTTGGAATGGGAATGAAGTTCACATAAGTCAATATTATGGTAAAATTTAATTCTAATTTATCCGTTTAATAGGATGCCTCTGATATCGGTCTATATCTTTTAATATACAGAACTGATTTTGCTGATTTTAAGAGGACTAGAGGTTTTCTCAGGACTGTAATAAACAAAACTCTTTGAGCTTCTTCAGTTATTGTAGATGTGAGCGTTGCAACAACAGACAGACATAGCTTAATAGACTCCGATGCCTCTGATATCGGTCTATATCTTATAATATACAGGACTGTTACAAATACTCAAGCCAAAACTCTTTGAGCTTTTTCAATTATTGTGGATGTGAGCGTCCCAACTACAGGCAGACAGACAGACAGACAGACAGACAGACATACATAGCTAACTCCGATGCCTCTGATATCGGTCTATATCTTTTAATATACTAAACCGATTTTGCTGATTTTAAAGAGGACTAGAGGTTTTCTCAGGACTGTAATAAACAAAACTCTTTGAGCTTCTTCAGTTATTGTGGATGTGAGTGTCGCAACAACAGACAGACAGACATAGCTTAATAGACTCCGATGCCTCTGATATCGGTCTATGTCCTTTAATATACTGTAACAAATACTCAGGCCAAATTTCTTTGAGCTTTTTCAATTATTGTGGATGTGAGCGTCCCAACAGTGGACAGACAGACAAACATTGCTAAATCGACTCCGATTATATGTTCATTATGGAGTCTGAGATGATTCTTTCTTAGCTTTACACATGGAATGAAAAAGTTAATAAACACTATTCACCACTTGTGGTGGAGGGTATAAAAATATAACACACACATACACACACACACATAGAACCATAAGAAGCATAAACCAAAAAAAAGTATTACAAACACCCACAAAACAATTTAAATAGTGACAGTTTTTTTTTAAGAAAAAAAGAAGAAAAAAAAGAAAAAAATAAAAATAATAAAAAACACTTTTAATGAAAATGAAATGAAAACAATTTAAAGCCAAGTTTACAGACACACTTAATTTTATTTTAACGTATTTTTTTTACAAAGTGACAGTCTAGTGACCTTCACCAGGAATACGTGTCTGGCTAAAAAACATATTTTGTTTATTTAAAAAAAAAAATTAAAAACATTTTTGATTTTAGTATAAAAACTAAAAAATTTTCAAAAATTATTATCAGTTCCATTAAAGCTGTTTAACCGGAAAAAAATTACTAAAATCAAAATGTTCAAATTCGTAAGTTTCTTTTTTATAAAAAAAAAGAATTAACCAAAATTTAAATTTCCTTTAGTTCGCTTTGTGCTTGTTCGCTGTTATCGCCTTGGCTTCAGCTGCCGCTAAACCTGGTATTGTTGCTCCTGTTGCCTACTCTGCTCCTTTGGTAGCTGCCTCTCCTTATTCGGCTGCCTACACTGCCGCCTATACTGCTCCCTATACTGCTGCCTATACATATCCTTATGCTTCCCCATATGTAGCTGCTCCTTATGCTGCCGCTTATTCTTATCCTTATGCTGCTTCTTATGTTTTACGCAAATAGATTTTGGAACGGAAATATTAAAATTGTTAAATGTTAAAAGTTATTTGTTGATTTTTTTTTCATAAAAAAATAATTAAAAAATAAAAAAAATCAGAAATCAATTTTGCTTTAAAAAAAGTAAAATCCAAATTCCCGAATTTTTATTTCAAATATAAGACTTGCAAATATTTCGTCGTGTTATTTCTCATAGTGAGAGGCGAATTCAAATATCTAAGTGATAATTGATAGGATTTGTTCATTCTGAAAAAAATATATATTTTTTAATAAATCTGCAAGATTTGCAGAGTGATTACCAAGACCTCGCCCGGTCCACTTCCTTGTTTTATCTTTGTATCCCTACATTTTTACATTAAAGCAGTTCTTTAATTAAGTGATTGAAACTAAATTATTCTTTATATGGAAGCCACCAGACCCTCTAGCCTTACCCGCAAATTTTATAGTCTATGTTACTTCTGGAGATATTGGGCTCAGTCTGCAAAATTTTCAAGAATTGGTCCAGTGGTTTAAATGCCTTTAAGAACCAAACAAGGTAATGAATAAACTGTTAACACTTGAAAAAATCGCCTTTAGAAATTGATGGTTAAAAGAATATGGAAACAGGTCAAAAGTGACTTCGATACGGATGAAAATCTAAGCTTTTCTTGACTCAGATTATTGTCCTACGCAAGTAGAGCTTGTCAGCCATTCCACAACGTTTAAAAGCATCTCATATGAAAGTAAGACGAGAGGCCATAAAGGACACAAAAATGCCCGATCAATCAGTCAAATCAACACCAATACTTAATATTCAGGAAGCCAAAGTAACGCTCTGGGTTTTATGGGATCAGAAGAGTGATTTGTATTATCAGTTATTTAGAAAGGGGTCAGATAATCGCAGGAAAGTCAATTTATTCATTTGCAGAAAGTAGTCAACGACAAAGCTCTATTACATGTTGTAAGATCGGGGAAAAAATTGGAAAGATTTTAATATATAGTGGCTAAAGATATACGATACGGAAATACCTAAAAAGTGGCACATGAATTTGCCTTCTGTTGTGTTCATAAAGAACAGATTTTGGAATCAATTTTGTTTTCATAAAAGAATTACAAAGAACCTTAACTAAGGGAGATGCCCATTTTTGTGCTAAAAATCAAGATTTTCTCCCTCATAACACTTAATATTCCTCTTTAGCTATTTTGCATGGTGGCATGTATTCGTAATGCATTATTCTCCATGAATTGAAGGGAACATTCAGCAAAACCTTCTTGAATTCAAATTTTTCATTTATCATTATTTTTCAGATACGAACATGAAGATCTTAAGATAAAAACGAGGTGTATCTCGGGTATTAATGCATAATTAGTCTTTAAAATTGCACACAGATTTTACAGTTATCTCAAGATCTAAAAGGGAAAAATATTGGTCTAATTGTAATTCAATATAAACTATTATTTGTCATATTATCAGACGATATAACTTCTCCAGATATCAGACAATTGTAATAGATATTCTAACGAGACAAAAAGCTTCGTCCATATGGAACAAGTGGACGAACACAGTAATCTAGATAATTTCGGGTACCCTTAGCTAATATGAATCGTATTCCAGTTAATATCTATTTCATATTTCAAGACAACTGCCAACCAAAATGGCAAAATTCTGGGCTTTAGAGGGTGTGAAAAACTATATTTCAATGGGTTTTTGAACGATATTGCTACGTGTTGCCGAGTGTTGATGTGAGGGAAAATTATGACCCCGTGACTAATCTATTGAGATCCCGTGTGATCGTTTGACCCAATTTCAACTCTTCTGAAAAAGTTTCGGTTTTCAATTGGTTAATTCAATGCTTTATTCTTCAGTATTATTCTAATAAGGATAATCTGGTCCAAGAATATAACTACTTCTTCAATATTGGTGGGTCAATGTTTGGTTTTTGGACCAAAGATATTTCACTTAAATAATTAAAAGACCCAAGATTTTCGTTAATTTCAAAAAAAAGTGATTTATTTTATTTTCTCCACATTCATTCCAAACTTTTAACAAAAACGGTCTCTAATAACAAATAACGCGATAACACACACACATACAGTGATTCTTGTTTAACAAAAAGAGAATTTATTTGTGCAACAAGTAAGAAGCAGCATAAGGATAAGAGTAAGCGGCAGCATAAGGAGCAGCTACATAGGGAGAAGCATAAGGATAAGCAGAGTAAGCAGCAGCATAGGGAGCAGTATAGGCGGCTGTATAAGCAGCAGTATAAGGAGCAGCAGCTACTACAGGAGCAGAGTAAGCCAAGGGAGCTACAATACCGGGCTTAGCAGCAGCAGAGGCCAAGGCAATAACAGCGAATAAGCACAAAGTGAACTGGAAATAAAAAAATTTTGTAAAAAAGATCCTTTTGGCAAATTTTTGTTCAAGAAAAACTTACGAATTTAAACATTTTGTTGGGAGTTAATGCTTTTTTTTTTGGTTAACAGAACTAATTAAACTGATATTGTTTTTTTAAAAAATTTTAGTTTTTATATTAAAAAATCGTAAAAAAATTATTTTTAAAAAATTAAATTAATTTCAGTTTCTAAACCATTAAAAATATTTAAGAAAAAAATATAATAAATTTGCATATTTTTAGCCAAAGCACGTCTTTTTCGTAAAGGTCGTTTTATACTTTAATACCAATTCACATACACACACACAAACACACACACACACAAGTGTCTATATGTTTGTAGGCATTTAAGTTAAAAGGGAGCTGTCATGCGTGCGTCTGTATGTGTATTTGTATGTCATATTATTTATTGTTAATTTTTTTTTTTTGTCTTTATTTCTTAAATTTATTTTGGTTTTAAGTTTATTTGTAGGTGTTTTGTTCTGTAAACAGTTGAGTGAATTTCCTATTTCGCTTCAATTTAATTTAGTAAAACAATAAATGTAATAATTTCAAGGTTATTAATTGATTGACTGAACATAACGATTGGAAGTGAGAATTCTAGATGTTTTATTGGCCCGAATTGAAAGTACAAAAGGAAGGTCGATCTTTCAATTTCATTAGTATTCCGAACATTTTGCCTTTACAAACTTTAAATTGTAAAAAAAAAGTTGCAGAAGAAAAAAATTTTAAATATTTATCGCTTTAATCTAAGCAAATGACCTTTAAATTTTAAAGAGCTGCTTAGGAAACTTATTTCCTGTAAAGAGTATGGTGGACACATAACTGCCCCATGTAATCTCTCACTTCAATTGCTTCATTTAGGCTACAAATTTCATTAAATTTCCTTAACATTAACAGAGTTTGTAATATAAAAAAATTCGCTTGTAAGGGGGATACCTCACCCCCATGTCCTATCCAAACTTTTTTTGTCTTAAATAATTTGCTATTAAATCTTCTTTTACTTAGCAAATTTCAAGGTATCAAAATTTCAGAGATATGTGATATTACAAGTTTCGTTTCGTAGGGAAATACCATCCATTCCGTGACCTATTCCATCCAAATTTTGTGGTCGTTTAGTCATAAACGTTGGATATTTTTGAGAGATTAACTGATACAGAGCCTTCAAAGATTTTGCCTTTTATTATCAATCATTGGAAGCATTACTGTGTCTTCGGACTGAACTCTTAAGTTTCTTAAATAAATAGAAGTCACACGCGAATAAAACGGGTGATGATGTTGAACTTTAAGAAAAAGCAGGTAATGGGACCGAAAAAAATCTTAACACATATTTAGCTTCATACCTTAAATTTTACAGAAATACTATACGGAACATTCACTAGTCAGCAGCAACTTCCTTCGCCGTCTGTGAGAGATCAGTAGTATCACGAATATTAGTTATAAGTAGCATTAGGAATGTCGTTCTTGAATGCCGCCCATTGTAGACCTTGAACATAATATGAGTGATTTACATGATAAATTCTAGCACAACTTAAATTGGCGTGGAACATTCCTTCCCAGATGATCCGACTATTAATCTTCCATAGTTTATCAATTAAAAAAAATGATGACAATTTCGATAGTTTGTCGCATTACCAAGTAGACTAACACTCAAGGCCTTTTTAAATTTCCATTTTGGCAATTCAGCTGAAATGTTGTTCTTCCATCTAATAAGTTTTCTCCCAACTTTTTTCATCTTTCTGGTTGCATATATGGATTTCTGTTTACTCAAAATTGCTCTGGGTTTGACATAAAGCATGACTCAAGACAATTTTTATACCCTGTTTTGAAGATTATCGTATTCCAGTAAGAGCGTCGTGCATCGTTCGTCAGAACCATTTATTGCTTTCTAAATGGTGTCTTAAACATTGTGATACCTTAACAACCATTGTTATGAGGAAAGATTATGGTCTTATATCTCGTCGAATATTATGCTAATTTCTATTTCTTGTGGTTCCCTCAAACTAATACAGAATCTCCATGCTTATTGATTCCACCGAATGCTGGTCATTACTTTGGAGTCATTGATAATCAAATCAAACGCACAGTGTGTCCATATCGATATTTTTTGGAAATAATATTGTTACCCGTGAACCATAAGAGATATCTTAAAAATAAATCTCAGGGGCTTAAAAAATTACCCTCCAAAGATGGGCATCTGGGTATTTTTTTTTAGATTTCGCCAAAAATTCAATTATCTATTGGGACAAAAAATAATCATACATGTGTAGGTTATCTTTTTTTAGTTTTAGAGATATTTAAACCGAAATAAATGTTAAACCCACTTTTACTCTTTCTTTTTAAGTCCTTTTAAGTAGGCGGGTAATATATGGTTCCATAAAATGTGTAAATGTCCGTTAAAAAGTTATATAAATCTGAGATTGGAACCATAAAAATAAACAAAATCCAAAAATGATGGCTTCCTAAACGGGAATGAGGTTAAACTTATTTCGGACAAACTAGGAACAATGATCTGCCCACAAGCCCTATCCAAAATTGACCAATTAAAAAAAAGGAAAATAATTTTGTATTTTTGGTTAAGTTCTCAAATCGCAAAGCTGGATTTTTTTTTAATTATTCTTAATATATATCGATACATACGTAAGGTAAACACCCTAAAAATATTTCCTTACAGGCGGCCCTCATAATAACAGGGCGATCTTTGAAATGAAAAAAGTAAAATTTTTAAACATGATTTATGCGGATTGGGATTTTGGGTATTTCCTCATGAAGAAATGGGAATATTTTCAATTTTCTGAGTCATGGACTTGTTCCTATATATCATATTGAAATTTAAAAAAAATATCACAATTCGTTTCAATTTTATTAAAATTTTAATTTCTTGTTTTTGACTAAAACTAAAATCTCTTCAATATGACTTAAAATTAAACTCCCACATAAATTATTCTCACCAAATAGTAACGTAACATATTTAATTGCTACTAAAAACAATTATTATTATACTATAAGTAGAGCATAATAACTAAAATTTATTTATGCTCAAACATACACAAACACACATACATATTTATAGTTCAAACTTCCGTGACCAAACACTTAAAACCATTACGTTTCATTTGTACCCATAAACTTAAAAACACGTAGCAAATGAAATTCTAATATTAAATTTATACGTTAATTTTTTCAAACATTAAAATGAAAATAAAAAAAATAAATTTCAAATTAAAGAATTTGAAATAAAAGTACAGATTTTATGTTTTTTCTTCAGTTTTCGGAAATTAAATAAATTAAACACGTAGCTAATTTAAAGTAATGACGTAGTGTTTTAAATACTTTAAAACACGTAGCAAAGTTTGCAAATATTTTAAATATTTTTGTGATTATTTGATTAATTCAGGAGATTTTTTTTATATTAAAAATGCTATAAATAAATATGCTTTTTTAATTTACTCCATAAAGAGTTAATTTATAGATTTATTACGTTTTTTTTTTTTTTTGTATCAATAATTAAAAATTGCATATATTCCTTAAATCAATTAAAAATACTATAATTCCAAAATTTATTTACGCAACAAGTATGAGGTAACATAGAGATAAGCGGAATAAGGAGCAGCTACATAAGAGGAAGCATAAGGATAAGTATAAGCAGCAGCATAGGGAGCAGTGTAAACGGCCGAGTGAGGAGCTGTAGCTACGACAGCAGCAGATTAAGCCAAGGGATCTACAATCCCGGATTTAACGGTAGCAGAAGCCAAGGCAATAACAGCGAATAAGCTTAAGGCAATAACAGCGAATAACTAAAATATAAATTAATTAAATTAATTAAATCTTTAATTGATGAATTTGATTTTTTTTCGTAAAACTTACGAATTTGATTTTTTTTGTTAAAATTAATTGAACTGATATTTTTTTTATAATTTTCTTTTTATTTCAGTTTTTATAATAAAACACTTTAATTGATTTTTTTTTATATTTTTAATAAGAAATAATTGACATAATTTAGTCAAACCATGTCTCAATGAATTTTAAGGCCACTATTTAATTAGTTATTGGCAGTTATATCAGACGTGTTGTATTAATGAGGGTTTCAAAATTATTTCCTATTTTTGAAATTGTTTTCTTGTAGATTTAAGGAAAATTAAAGAAGAAAATATTTAAAATATTTGGAAAAAGACAAAAATGCTATATTTCCAGAGTCTTTTTGATATTTCAGCAAATATTGTCTCCCAGTATGTTCAAATCGATTCTTTTGTTAAATTTGTATCTTTTAAACTGTTAGAAATATCATAATGAAATTTCATTTGAACATGTGATGTGAACATGTGACTTTTCAATGTTGACCACCTCAATTATGTTGATTTTTGTAAAGTCATTTTAGTTCTCTTACGAAAATGGCTTTGAAGTTTACAGAAGCAACAGTCATTTATTAACTGATCAAAATGGAGGAATATAGGAAATTTCCTTTGTCACAATAATTTTGATGTTAACGATCATTTGCGAGATCAGAAGCCAAAATTCTTTGACGCACAGTAAATCTAAATTGATTTTTTTGGAAAATAATTCATTAACCTTTGAAACTTTAAAAATATTTTAATGAAATTTCACATGGGTAGAGCTAAACTGTTTTCGAGTTGATTTTGAAGAGTATAAAATCTCATCTGGTCAGGGTTGTATTCGGTGACTCTTCAAAGATGGCCACCTCAAGTATATGGATTTTTTTTAAAATTCGCCAAAAGTTCGTTAATGAGTCCTTGTAAATCTCAATAAAAAAATACCCATATAATCAGGTTATCTCTTATAGTTTCAAAGATATTCAAGGCGAAATCTACTCTGAATCCATTTTTGCCATTTTTTTTAAAGTTATTGGGCTTAATTTAGGTTCAAATAATTAATATTATAAATATGTGTCAGATTCCCTGTAAAATAACCTTAAAAATATAAGAAACCGTTAAAAAGTTATATTGATCGGAAGTTGGAACTTAAAAAAAACCGTTTCTTTTTTTGTATTTTTTTTTCAAAAGGGTGGCAACATTTATGCACTAATAACTTTTATGTTTTGAACTTAAGAACTTTTTTCAGTATTTTATATATAAATCTGAATGGAAATGTATGTTAACTGAATACGAATGAATCTAGGGTAAAGCTCTGCCCACAAGCCCTTTCCAAATATCTCAATCGAAAAAATAGAAAATGTTAACTTTTTTGTTTAGTTCTTAAATCACAAGGCGGGAGTAAACTTTTAATTATTCTTAAAATATAGCTACATATGTAAGATAAACACCCAAAAAGCTTTTTTTTGGCGGATGGCCCTTATAATGACAGGGTGATTATTTTAGTGAAAAAATAAAAATTTTTTAAACATAATTCATACAGTTTGGGATTTTGGGTATTTCTGCATGGAATAGTGGGAATCTTTTTAATTGTCTGATTTATGAAGAAGTTCTTATACAAATTATTGAAATTTCAAATTAATGTCGTTATTCGTTTTAATTCGATTAATATTTCAATATTAATTTTATTTTTCAAAAAAACATGAAATATTTGAAAATTTAAGTTCTTTATTAATTTTTATCACCAAATGATGTCTTTTTACTTTTTCTTTAGAAGTTATGATTTTTCAAGTTCTAACGTTTTCATAGATATCAAATAATTGTATAAGAAGTATTTAGCTTGGCTGAAAATCCATTCCAAACAAGGCGTCTTCTAGCAAAATTTAGCTTTTTTCCATACATTTTATAATTTTAAAAAAATTTAGATAACAACTTTATTCCAGATGTAAGAAAAGGAAACTAATCCGAAAATAAAGACTTAACTTGCATTTGTCCCGTAATATGCTTTCAATGTTTTTATCTATTAAAATGTGGGCAAAGCGTTTCCAATTTTGGGAATAAACTTCTTTAACTTTTGAACCGTTCGATTTATCTAAATAAAATTTAGCTGGGTCCCACACTGATCAGAGGGCTAGTGAGTGGCTTTCCAAAGCTGAACATTTTAAATATGTTGGTATTATTCCTCCAATCAATATCAAAAATTGTACACCATAAACTATTTCTACACTGAACAAAAAAAGGTAATAAATATAACAAAAAAGGGTGTAGAATTGAAGTAAAGTAGATTAAATATCCACCAACGAAACCCTTATTCATCATAACGAAAATTTTTATTAATTTTTCGTAAATTCTTCAAATTGACGAAAAATCGTCAATATGACTATTTAAATTCGTTAACAAAAATGCGTTTAATTTGAATACAATTTATTCAATTTGAATAACACGTTATTAATGACAAAATAAATTCTTATATTGATTAATATTATTCAATTTCAAATTCAATATTAAAGTCAAATTTACGAAATTTTTAATAAAATTGAGAAAGCAATTACGTTAAATTGTTCTAAGGAATTAATACATTTATTGATTAATTAATATCTTAAGAACTGTATCGGCAAGAATTTTCAAATTTGATACCAATGACTTCCTCAAGGAACTGTTTTAATGGACAAATTGTTAGATGTTTAGGATCAAGGAGAGAATTAGCCCTCATACAAAACAAATATTAATTATCGAATTTTATAGATCTACTGCAGCAAGAATTTGACCCCAATTAAATTTTTTATTACACATCGATTTGTCAAATTTCCTTCGAGATCTGGGACTAAGGAGAATTTTTGTGCAGCAAAGCGCATTGGCTGAAAGCTGGTTAAAGATAATACTTCATTTTAAATGACAAAGAAAATTTAAAAGAAAATATTTGACGAAAAAAATAGTAAAATAAACAAAAATTTTCTTCAAATTAACTTCCTGTAGAATTGAACAAATTTGTGTGTCATTTTACTTACGATGAGTTACTGTCGTTTTTACAAATATCTGTTGATGTAACATATTTTTCGTTAATTTATTTAACGAATTTGTATTCAATTTAACAAAAATTTTTTGATTAATTTTTTAGTATATTTGAAGAAAATTCTTCAATTTGAAGAAAAAATAAGTTAATTAGAATAAAAGTCTGTTTATATAACACCTTTTTTTCATTAAAGTTCTTCGAAAATCTTGTATAAAAAGTCCATCCATATAATCAAATTCATGGAATTCCTTTCATCTTTTACTGAGGATCTGTATTTTTAAGTTTCGAGGTTGCTTCAGATACTTTCATTATTTCTGGAAAAGTCACTTCTTAACTTTAACTCATAATTTCTCGAATGCCAAATTTTGAGATTTATTACAAGTAGGAAATGTGAAATCAACCTCAATTTCATTCACCGAAAATGTTGATATGGTCAGCAAAAGTTAGCAAATAAGTTTTCTCAAACTTGTACATGGTCCAATTGACTCAATATTTGCAACTTATTGCTACGAGGTACCCCAATGGTACTAACATCCAAGTAGGACTAATGAGTTCTTAAAGTTTTTTTTCTGTGGTTGTTACATGGGAGCTTATTAGAAAATTATGGACCGACCCTCGTAACAACGATTTTTGCTTATATTATATATTTGTCTTGATTTTACCAACGTATATGTGAGATTTAAGCTCTTCAAAATGATATTTGGAAGTGGGTTGTATGGGACCTATGAGAAATAATGCACCGATCCTCGTATAATTTGAAGGATTATTTTAGAATATCATTAAACTTACATGTTTCATAGTTCATTTTGTGATCTTAAATCCCCATTCCAGGAATCACCAATAGCTTGGGCCAAAATAATGACACATGCCAAATTTCATGCTGATATCTTTAAAACTGCGGCCCTTATATCTCCGCCTTGAAGAATCAATGAGGTCCAAGTTATAATGGTGCACTCCTCTGCTATCACTACATTAAATTTCACACAAAATCCACCCAGCTGAACAAAATTTGCAGATTTATTTCAAAATATCGATTCTACTCCACTGTGTAATGGTCCTTTCGAGACTTTTTGGGTGAATATCCTTCCTCCTTGTACAAGTGTGAAACAGATACCAAAAATTTTTAATTAAAGTACAAATTTTATAATTTTCTTCAAAATATGAGAATTCTGCTATTAACGCCCTTGAAATAATTCTTATGGGCATATTTTCAATATCGGAAACAATTAACGGTTTTTATAGTAATTTTACAAAAAAAATTAATATCGAAATTTACATAAAATTAAAATTCTATTCATCATAAGAAATTCATAAAGTCCAACAACAAAAACACACACCAAAAAAATAATTTTAATTAAATATTGGCAACAACTATAACCTTCCCTACACAAATAAAAATAACTTGTAAAAATGTTGTTGTAGCCAAAAAATGCTACTAATTTTATAAAACAGAAATATAATTATTTAATTATTTTTACATTTTTTTTAATATAAAAACACAGAAAAATTGTTAATTAACGATCAGTTCATTAAGTTCTGTAAAACTGAAAACAACTTAAATTAAAACAAAAATGTTCAAATTCGTAAGTTTTTTTTATAAAATGAAAATTTTTATTGTAAAATTCTTATAATTTTCTGAAATTTCCAGTTCACTTTGTGCTTGTTCGCTGTTATTGCCTTGGCCTCTGCTGCCGCTAAACCCGGCATTGTAGCTCCCTTGGCCTACTCTGCTCCTTTGGTAGCTGCCTCTCCTTACTCGGCTGCTTACACTGCTGCCTACAGTGCTCCCTATGCTGCTGCTTATACTTATCCTTATACTTCCTCTTATGTAGCTGCTCCTTATGCTGCTGCCTATTCCGCTTATCCTTATGCTGCTTCTTACTTGTTGCGTAAATAAATTAATTTTTGGATCAAAGGATTTCGGATTTGTGATTTAAAACGAGAATTCAAGATGACTGATTTATAAAAAATAAAGAAAAAAACTCTTAAAGAGTGAAATTTTTAAAAACGAAATTTAGTTGATTTTATTTAAAATTTGGGTTAAAGAAAGACCTTTTAAGGTATAGTGGTTCCTTATACGATTTCATATATTATTTATAATGCCCTGTAATTTGGATTTCCTATAACCTCCATAACTACAAGTAGAGAGAGAGACAACGCTTAAATAATCATTAAACTTCAGATTTTTAATTAAAATTCAAATTTTATTCAAAATTTACAGCGGTAAAATTCATGTCATGCAAATTTGTGTGTGTGATTGAAAAAGGACCTTTTTGGTCCTACAAATGATTGGTAAAGCATTCAAAAATCTGCCACCGTCAAACTATTTCCAATTTTATTAAACAGTAAGCGGAGAACTTGTCCGTTGATAAAAAAACCTGGTTCAGGTAGAATGGTTCCCATGATGTTTCTAAGGCCAAAAAAAGCTTGCAACACTCCCGATAGGAAAAAAGACCGGTTAGCTCAGTGCTCGGACTTTTTGGTAGGAAATGTTGAAGTAAAAACATAAAAGGCTCAAAAAGTTCCAGAAAATTGAGCTGCTAAAAATTTAAAGGCCAAAAACAGAGGAGGGAAATTGAAGTCAAATTTTCAAAAAAAAAAAGTTTAGGACCCAAAATAGTAAAAATTTTCAATGGTCCCCAAACATGCTAACATTTATATCAAGTTACAGAGGGGAACTCTGCTAAAAATTTAAAGGCCAAAAACAGAGGAGGGAAATTAAAGTAAAATTTTCTAAAAAAATTTTCTTGTTGCATAATGAAAGATGAAACTAATGTACTGGCAGATTTTTGGCAACTTCCTGGTCAAAAATTTTATTTAGCTGATGCTGGATGGTATGTTGAAGAAAAGTTTAGGACTCGAAATAGTAAATTTCCTAACATTTCAAAAAAGATCTTGGTCATTTGTTTCAATGGGCCCTATAAATACGAACATTTACATCAAGAAATGTTCACAAAAAAGGCTGCTTCCAATCATAAAACTTCCTAATATTTACAATTTTTGTTGGCCTGACTTGGTATCCTGTCACTATGCTAAAAAAGCTCTTTATTGACACAAGAACAATTATGTGGTATTTGTACCAAGGGAGGCAATTCTTTCAAACAACTGGACGTAGGTCCAGTGGAGAGGTATTGGGTTCATGTTAAAAGAGAACTCAAGAACACAATAAAGGTATCCAAATGTGGGATAGATTTTAAATGGAGATGGACTACCTGAAGAACACAATTAAGGTGTCTTTGATTAAATCAAAATCTAAACGAATTTAATTGTATTCGTCAGTCTGTTTAATTGTACGAATATAAAATAATCGTTTAGATTCTTTACTATTGCAGTTGTCCATTTATAAGTTATAGACGTTCGTTCCTACGACTATTGAATCTCCATTACGGTACGACTCGAGTCACACTCGGCCAAATATTGTCAAACCAGCGGCAGCTGTATCAATCGGAAGTGTTTAACCCAGATACATTTTAACTGTTACAATAACATAAGTTATAGACCGATATCTGAGATAAACTCAAAATTTAGAAAAAAATTTTAATTTCATATGAAAAATACGCAAAAAGTTATTGAAATTAATTCTCTTCTCTTCACTATGTTTTATCCAGTTGGAAGGACCTTATTGTCTGATCAAATTGTTTTTCTTTTTTTTAGATTTTGCTAAAATTCTTTTTGCACTCATTTCATATGGAGATCGGAGTAATATAATGTCTTTTAAAAAAATTAAAACTTCAATTTGAACAAATTTTTCGTTTCAACAAATTTCACTCTTTAAGAGTCAATTAAAATTTATTATTATTTTGGGTTTCATTCATATTCCTTTAACAACATAAATCCTTTTCAGCCATTTACAAAAGAAAAATCCTTTTAAAGTCTACAAATGCAAAAATTACTTGCGCAACAAGTAAGAAGCAGCATAAGGATAAGAGTAAGCGGCAGCATAAGGAGCAGCTACATAGGAAGCAGCATAAGGATAAGCAGAGTAGGCGGCAGCAACGGGAGCGGTGTAGGCAGCGGTATAAGGAGCAGCAGCTACATAAGGAGCAGTGTAAGCCAAGGAAGTTACAATACCGGGTTTAGCGACAGCAGAGGCCAAGGCAATAACAGCGAACAAGCACAAAGCGAACTAGAAAAGATTTTTTTGGAAAATATTTATTTGATCCTTTATTAAAGGTGTTTTTAAAAAACTTACAAATTTGAACATTTTGTTTTTAGTTTTTGTGTTTTTTTGGAAGGTTTGTAGTGTTTTACAGAACTTTTGGAACTGATATCTATTTCAGGAAACTCATTTCATATTTATACTAAAAATAAAATTAAACAAAAAAGAATGTTTAATTAAAAATTTGCATATTTTTTGGCCACAAACTCAAGAGTTTATTTCAATGTGTGTAAACATGAAGGTTGATTATGCATAAGTGTTAGTGAGTGGAATGTTTATTAAAGGTAGATGATTTATAGATGTGTTAGTGGGTGCATTCAAGTGGTTATTAGAATATTAAATTTATTTTTGGATTCATTTTAATTTAATTTTTTATAATTTTTTTTATTTAAAAAAAGACTAAAAAAGAAGTTAAAATTTAAGGTTGACAAAATTTAAAAAAAAATAATTAAAATTGTAATAAATATTTTGTGCATGTGTATGATTAAATTAATTTGTATTAATGTTTAATAGTCAATATGACTTGTATACTTTACACCTTGAATTAATTATTGACAAATTATTTGTTAAATTGACCTTTTGTGCACGTAATACTTTAATTACTTTTTTGCTTGAAATTATAATGCAAATTATTTATTTTATTTAAAATTAAAATAAATGTTAAATCCAAATTTTTTGTCCTATAAAAACTCATTAAAGTCAACAATTTGATATCAGTTCAATAAGGTCTGTAAAACCCCTCAAACCTCAAAAAAAAACTAAAACAAAATGTTCAAATTCGTAAGTTTTATTAAAACAAACAACAAATTTAATTGAAAAAATTTAATCAATTTAATTAATTTCAAATTTCCAGTTTGCTTTGTGCTTATTCGCCGTTATTGCCTTGGCCTCTGCTGCCGCTAAACCCGGTATTGTAGCTCCCTTGGCTTACACTGCTCCCGTTGTAGCTGCTGCTCCCTATACCGCTGCCTACACTGCTCCCTATACTGCTGCCTACTCTACTTATCCTTATGCTGCTCCCTATGTAGCTGCTCCTTATGCTGCTGCTTATTCTTATCCTTATGCTGCTTCTTACTTGTTGCGCAAGTAAATTTTGCATCTATAGACTTTAAAAGGATTTTTCTTTTGTAAATGGCCAAAAAGGATTTATGTTGTTAAAGGAATATGAATGATTGTTGAACCCTAAAAAATAAATTTTAATTAACTCTTAAAGAGTGAAATTTTGTTAAAACGAAAAATTGAGAGTTTTAATTTTTGAAAAGCAATTTTAATACTCTGATCTCTATTTTAAAACGAAAGCGTTCAGTTCAGAACAAAAATAAATGACCCAAATACTAAATAAGGTCCTTCCTACTGAATCAAACATTATGACAAGTGAGAAAACTTTCAGAAACTCCCACTGTTTGTGTTCCTTCTAACAAGATGGTTCGTCTTGTAGCATGTTCATCTGTCTTTGCCAAAAAAAAATCGTCTTCCACGTTTTTGGAAAACGATTCCCAACTTGTTTGTCGGCTGTACATCTCGATATTGTTCTTCTTTCCAGACATTGTTGGGGGGGGGGGGTGTTCTTGAAACCACTTAATTTGATATTCGAAGAACTATAACTTTCGATATATTTGTTCTCCACCAAGATTCAAAACCGGTTTGCATGACTTGTAGATGAATTCAAAAAAAGAATTCGAAAAAATTCTGAATTTTAAAATGGTCTCAGATATCGGTCTATAACGTTTACTTTGTTCGTTGTTATTGAAATAGAAAACTCAAGATAGAAATGGACTCAGATTAAGCAGATATTTGAATCCACTTCATTGTTATTGACCCAATAATATTATTAACGGGAAACTAATTACAACAATAATAAATAATAACCTCAAAATTTTTTTTGAAGTTTTTCAGATATCAGAAAACTCTTTAGAACTATAATAAACAGTCACACAAAAATTATTGTAATTTGAACAAATATTTCGATCAGGTCTGATTCTTCAAAAGATGTACAATTAGAAGAAAACATGGAAAACATGAAAAACATGGAAATATAAGATCAGACTCCAAAAAAAGTTCAGAGTATAAGAAAAATAAAAAAATATATATACATTTCTATAGTTTCCAGGATATGAACAGAAAATTTTCAAATAAAATTATTTTGGAATTCAAAAGATGAATTCAAAAATTTCTTACTACAATTTTAGGGACACAAGTCTTTTCTGAAGGGACAATTTTTATATTATCATCCTGAATGATTTAATCAAATAATTTTATTGTATTACAGAGATTTTTTATCTATTATTTGATACCCATATTGTAGTTATTGGAAATGGTTCAAAGTCTTACATACTTTCAAATTTGAAAGTCCATTTACAAGAAAATCTGACCCGATTTGGAAAAACTTAAAAGACGGTTTTATTCCGTTTTTTACATCTATAAATTTTCAAAAATTCTGCTTATATAAATTCATTTTTCCATGGAAAATGTTTCCATAGTCTACAAATTGAACTTGGAACTACTGAATTTTTTTTTACCTTTCACCTTTGCTTATATGGATTTATTTTAATCAATGGACTTAACATTTAATGTTAAGTCCCTTTTACAATTAGGATTTAATTAAATTAATTCTGAATTAAAATTTAGTCCATATATTCTATAGGAAGTTTATAATATCGGAAAATACGTCTTTGCTTATAACTCGGAAACTAATGGACCACAAGGAAAATAAAGAATTGTTAATTTTAATGCCATAACCAAGTCCAAAGGTCTCATAGCGGGATCAAAATATCGAAAAATGTCAAAAATTAGTCAGGTACTAATGGTCCGATTCACTTCATGTCTTCAGGGCATAAATCAGCTAAATTAATTGAAATCTAAAAAATTAAGTCTCCAACTCTTGTAGATTCTTGAAAAAGTAGAAAAAGCCTCAAAAGTATGAGGTACCTTCAGTTGTTTACTAATATCTATTTGCGCCATTTATGAATCAATTTCTCTGGATTGCAATACCAAAATTCTCGAAAGCATATCCAATCGTTTGATATACATTAAATAAAGGTCGGCTTCATTAAATTGATTTCAACCGACACACGGACGGAAATAGTTCAATCAATTTCTCTTATTTTATACCGATCCGGAATATATATACTTTTGAGGGTTTAAGTCGAACATTTTGGAAATTACAAATGGAATAACAAACTTAAATATACCCTTCTGACCCAGTCAGATGAAGGTTATAATAAGAACTTGAATTATCTTCTTAAAGGGAGAACTTTTTAACCCATAAATTATCGTCTCTTTCTAAAATTTTTGTCTTTAAATTTTCATTAAATTCAATTTGAAATGAATTTTTATGTTTCTTTGATAAATCGATGTATAATTGTTGCTCTTCGAAATGTGACATATTTTGAATATCAATTACGATGGATGATTTTTTAATTTTAGCTCAAGAAAATGCAAAATTAATTTTTGGTTATAAATTTAGGCACATGTCGGTAATGTCAGCATTGATATGATTTTATATATAATGACTCAGAAATATATATGGAATAATTTCAAAGAAAACCGGAATTGTATATTGAATGTAAAGAATTTTTTTTAAGATTTAATTTTTATAAGAAATTTTGGGGGTATAATTTTTGAAGGAATATCCATAATAGTCCCGAAAAAATCTAACCAACAACGTTAAAGAATCCTTGTAGGTCTTGGATTTGAAATTATAGAAATTTCAGAAAAATTCTTTGAATAGATTAGAAGATAAGAATGGAACAGTAAGTTCTTGAAAGAGTGCATTTTGACACATTTCGAGTCAACATTTTTTGTACCACTTCTTGAGAAATAAACCATCTACAGATAATTCATTCCATTGTGATTATCCGAATAGAAGATATATGCCGATTATTGTTAGAATTAAAGTGTTTTTTTTTTAGATTTTTGGAATATTTATTTTGAACCGTTAATGAAATCTCACCTGGTTAGAGCTGAGGTATTTCCAAATTAATTTGGTAGAAGTATATATGCATCTATCTGATCAGGGTCATAAACTTGACCACATCTAGTATGTTAATTTTTTTAAAATTCATCAAAAAATTCACGAAAACGAAGTTTTCTATTTAAAGCTCTTGTAAATCTGTACAAAATGTCATAATTTCATCACGCAATAGCTTATAGTCTCGGAGATATTCAAGTCGAAATAAATTTGTAACTAATTTTTTTATTTGTCTTTTTTTTTAAATTGCTAAGTAAGTGGGCCTTATAAAGGTCCTATATTTTGTTAAAAAAATTTGTGTTAGATTCCTAATAAAATTATTAAATTTATTAATGAAATAACTGTTTAATATAAATCCGTTATAAAGTTATATTAATCGAAAGTTGGAACTTTGAAAAAAAATCTTTTTTTTTTTGGAATTTTTCCAGCAACATTTATTCACTTTGTTCCGAACTGAATAATTTTTCAGTGTTTTATAAAGAAATCTTAACGGGAATTCGGGATAATTAAATACAAATGATCTAAAGGTAAGGACGTGCCCACAAGCCCTATCCAAAGTCAATTAAAACAGGTGTTTTCTTTCAAAAGGGTTGTAAACTTTATAAAATTATGGAAGTAAACTAAATCCGCATAAGCTTGGGAAAGGATCTGCCCACAAGCCCTATCCTTTGTCAATTTTTAAAAAGAAAAGAAAAAATTTATATTTCTTCAAAACGCATTGTGAAAATTATCCTTGAATTATATTAAATATATAACTATAAATGTAAGCTAAAGACCTAAAAAGAATTTCAGACGGATGTTCCTTATAATGACTGGCCCGATCATTTAAGTGAAAAAAATAAAATTTTGAGATTTTGGGTATTTTTGCATGGAAAAGTGGGAATATTTTTAATTTAATTGAGGACAAGTCCATATACATTTCAATTAAATGTCGTTATTCGTTTCATTTTTATCAAACTTAAAATATATAAAACAGAAAAAATAATAATCAAGTTCAATTACGAAATTGTTCATATTAATTATTTTTTTATTTGATTTTGTCTCAATCAACAAAATGTTCATATTAATTAAATTTATAATGATTTTCAATTACTTTTTTAATTAATTTAATTATCTTTCTGTATTGTTTGAATTACTGTTTTTAATTGTTTTAGTTATTTTTTCGTAATTTACGAAATAACAATAAAAATAATAATTAATACAATTAAAACTGTAATTCAAATTGTTGTTAAATTTAAATGCTACAAAATTTGGAAAAATAAATTTCATAGCCAGAGTTCTCCGTTACGATGCCACATATAGTAAGACCTTTATAAAATGTACAAAACAAAGAATATAAGTCAGATGATATTGATATCATTTGGCGCATTCGCACCATTTAGTTGTCCTGGTAGTGCTTCTTCATAAACCAGCTATATTTTCAAGGTATCTTGCAACTTTGACTTTATTTGCGCTACAGACTTAGTTGGGTAAATGGTCCAGTTGGCAGTATTCCCTTTCAAACATTATGCACATTTTGATGGGCTTGACAGCCCATGGTTTGGTCTTGAATAATGCCTCTAACAGCCTGGTAAAAGATAGTGATAGGAGGGCGGAAGCTACGTATTAGAACACATGAGAAAAAAATAAGATTCCTGATTTCATTTCTGTAGAAATTTCCTAAAAGTTTGAATTCTTCTCCAACGACTGGTTTTTTAGCTACAACGGCAGCCCTACGAGCGACCATTTGTCAAGCCTGTTTTGTTTTAGAACCACATAGATTTAAGGTATTTTCCTTTAGAAATCTTCATTAATGCTTTACGCATAAATTACCTAAGTTCATATTCATTTCAAAATTAATTATTGAGTTTATTGAAATTTTTTGACAAATATTTTTTTCTGTGTATTTTTGTTTTTAATTTCAAAAATTCAATATTTTAAGTTTTTCGTGAAATTTTGACCTCAAACGACATTTAATTTACTTTTTCTTTAAAAATTGTGAATCTTCCAGTTCTAGCCTCTTCATAGATACCAAATACATGTGTAAGAAGCTTGTAACTTGGCTAAAAATCTAACCTGAACTAAGGCTTCTTCCGGAAAAAATTTCGCTATTTCTTTTGGATTTTAATAAAAAACAACAAATATTTTTCAATTTTTTTTAATTTCAACTCTTTAAGAGTCAAATAAATTTATTTTAACAGTTTTCTTTTCATAAATTCCATAAACCAAATTCTTGAACTAATTTTAACCCTTTAAACGCAAATCCAAATCCTTTAATTCTTTAGTTGCAAAATTTACTTGCGCAACAAGTAAGAAGCAGCATAAGGATAAGAGTAAGCGGCAGCATAAGGAGCAGCTACATAGGGAGCAGCATAAGGGTAAGCAGAGTAGGCAGCAGCAACGGGAGCAGTGTAGGCAGCAGTGTAGGGAGCAGCAGCTACAACGGGAGCAGTGTAAGCCAAGGGAGCAACTACACCGGGTTTAGCGGCAGCAGAGGCCAAAGCAATAACAGCGAACAAGCACAAAGCGAACTAAAATGAAAAATTAATTATTATTTTTTTTTTGTTGGAATTTTCAATTCAGCTAAATTTCAGAAGACACTTACGAATTTGAACATTTTGATTTTTGTTTGGTTTTGTTATTTGTTTTACAGAACTTATTGAACTGATATCATTTGTCACCTATTTCCACCCTTTTATACTTGTTACCCAACCATGTCTCTTGTCTAACCAATTGCTTTATTGTTTTGGTGTGTGTGTGTGTGTGTTAGGCAAAGCACGTCTTCACACTTAAGGTCGCGTTGTTGAGGTGTTTACTAACTTGGCTTAAATACTCTTTTGTTGTTGTTTAAAGTAACAATAACATTAATAACATATATTTCCTAGTTAATCGTTATTTAAATAAAATCAAAATATTTTTTATTTATTTTAAAAAAAAGAATTAAACGATTTTTTTATTTTTAGTTTTTGTTTCAAAATCAAAATCCAAAAAAATTAAAGATTTTTAAAATTCCATAAACCCCTTAATATTTTAACATAAATTAAAAAAAATCCATAAAAAACGTGACCTGCCTAAGGAATTTTTTGCAAATATTTTTGCATTTCAATTTTTAAAATAAAATTTAGTTCATTTTTTTAAATTAACTATAAATACTAGATTAAAATACTCAATTATTATCAGTTCAATTTGTTCTGTAAGCAAAATAACTTCAAAAAAAACAAAATCAAAATGTTCAAATACGTAAGTTTTTTTTTTGAAAATTTCTAAAAGAATTTTATTTTAATAATAATTTTTCTAATCTTCAGTTCGCTTTGTGCTTGTTCGCTGTTATTGCCTTGGCCTCTGCTGCCGCTAAACCCGGTGTAGTTGCTCCCTTGGCTTACACTGCTCCCGTTGTAGCTGCTGCTCCCTACACTGCTGCCTACACTGCTCCCGTTGCTGCTGCCTACTCTGCTTATCCTTATGCTGCTCCCTATGTAGCTGCTCCTTATGCTGCCGCTTACTCTTATCCTTATGCTGCTTCTTACTTGTTGCGCAAGTAAATTGAAAGTTGATGATCTGAAGTTTGTTAAAGTTTGTTGAATTTTGATAATGAAAAAAAATGTTGCTCAAATAAAATTAGTTAAAAGAAAAAAGTCCATAGAAATAGTCTTCTTTGTTTTTTCCAGTCCTTTTGATTAGAATTTAGATTTCAATAGTCGATGAACATACTATAGACTTTATTATCGTCTATAGACTATAAATCGTCTATAATATAGACAGATTGTAGTCTATTACAAAGACTAAATTATAGTCTATAATATAAACTGAATAAAAGTATAATATAGACTAAATTATGATCTATAATATAGACTCACTTATAGTCTATAATATAGACTCACTTATAGTCTATAATATAGACTCACTTATAGTCTATAATATAGACTCACTTATAGTCTATAATATAGACTCACTTATAGTCTATAATATAGACTCACTTATAGTCTATAATATAGACTCACTTATAGTCTATAATATAGACTCACTTATAGTCTATAATATAGACTCACTTATAGTCTATAATATAGACTCACTTATAGTCTATAATATAGACTCACTTATAGTCTATAATATAGACTCACTTATAGTCTATAATATAGACTCACTTATAGTCTATAATATAGACTCACTTATAGTCTATAATATAGACTCACTTATAGTCTATAATATAGACTCACTTATAGTCTATAATATAGACTCACTTATAGTCTATAATATAGACTCACTTATAGTCTATAATATAGACTCACTTATAGTCTATAATATAGACTCACTTATAGTCTATAATATAGACTCACTTATAGTCTATAATATAGACTCACTTATAGTCTATAATATAGACTCACTTATAGTCTATAATATAGACTCACTTATAGTCTATAATATAGACTCACTTATAGTCTATAATATAGACTCACTTATAGTCTATAATATAGACTCACTTATAGTCTATAATATAGACTCACTTATAGTCTATAATATAGACTCACTTATAGTCTATAATATAGACTCACTTATAGTCTATAATATAGACTCACTTATAGTCTATAATATAGACTCACTTATAGTCTATAATGTAGACTAAATTATTGTCTATAATATAGACTAAATTGTAGTTTATAAAATAGACTATTATTACTGTGTATTGTCTATAAATAGTCCATTTTATAGTCAGCAGTATAAACTTATTAATAGTCTGTAATATGGAGTAAATTATAGTCTATTATATAAACTAAATTATAGTCTATGATATGAACTAAACTATAGTCTATAAAATACAATAAATTATAGTCTTTATTATAAACTTGTTTACATTCTAGAATATGGTCTAATTTAGAGCCTGTTCAGTCTATAGTTAACATGAGAGATTGTAGTTACAATATAGACTATAATCTAGTCTATATTATAGACTACGCTGTAGACTAGAATATAGTCCATACTTAAGACTGTAATATGTGATCTAGTTGTTTACGTTCAAATATTTACTATATTATCATCTATAATATATTATCATATTTATATATCTCAACTTCATTTTGCTCTTCAGTTCAGATTCAGTTCTGATTTAAGTTGAGATTTTACTTCATATTCCAACTCAAATTTTAGTTTATATTGTATTTTGGATTCTAAATCAGATTCTAATTCGGATTGTAGAATTCTAGTTCGGATTCCAGTTTAAATTTTAATTCCGATTCTGGTTTAGATTTTACTTCAGGTTTTAGTTTGGTTCAGATTCTAGTTCGGATTCTATATCAGATTTCACTTCAGATTCTAATTTATATTTCAGTTCGGATTCTAATTTAGATTCTAGTGCGTATTCTAGCTCAGATTCTAGTTTAGATTCGGTTCAGATTTTTATTCAGATTATAGTTTAGAATTCAGTTTGGATTCAAATTCAGATTAAAATTTTCTACTCCATAAATTTTGCTCATTTTGTCTTTTGTCCCACATTTAATCATCGTCTCTATTTAATTTCTTTTTAAATATTAAAAACCACTTTTCAGTGTTTTCCCCTTCTTCCCACGTTTTTTTTTTTTTATTAAAAATAATTATTTAGCCTCTTAATGTCATCGTCATAATTATTGTCATTTTACATGCCTTTTGCAAGTGTCCTGACTGTCACCAATAGCACTCAGTCTTTAGTCCTTCTTTTCTGCTTCTTGTAACGTTGTGTATGTTTTATTTTATTCACTTGTTTTATTCATTTCACTTTTTTTCGGAGTCTTTTTCATAGATTCAATTCATTCGTATCTTTATTTTTTGTCATTTATTTTTTGTATTTTTGTTTTTTCTGCTCACTGTACTTAAAACTGTCATTTACAGTGGGTTCACTGGAAGAATCGTGTATTTGTCGGTTTAATTGTGTTGATTGTTGAAAAGTGGCACATGAATATTACATTTTCGAGTAGAGAATATGAGCTTTTTTTAAAAAAATAACTATTTTAAAGAGTGAATGGAAAATAAGTGATAATTTTTAAAATAGACAACGTTATCCTCTAGTAGATAGACTACGTTTTAGGTCATAAATATTAAATTTTTACAATTTTATTATCTTTCCAGTGGATTATTTTATAATCCAGTTGAAAAGATAAGTTAAGGGCAAAAAGTAGACCAAGTTGTAGTATATTCTGTAAGTTTTGCTATCGGTTACGTTATAGACTACGCTTTAGACTACGTCACAGTCTAGTTTGAAAACGGTTATATATATATACTTCTACGTATTAGTATAATTTGTAGACTATTTTATATTATACTCTGTAAGCATTGCAGATATCTATAGGCTACGTTATAGACTACGTTTTTGATTACGTTATATAGTTGGCGAACTGTATGACATTATATATGCTACGTTATAAAACTCTAGGCTACTCTAAAGTACATTTAGTAAGTAATTGCTATTAAATATGTTATAGTTTGGTCTATAGCCAACTTTGTCCAGTGTATTCTGTGGCCTATAACGTAGTCAATGAACAAGTGAATAAAATTCTCTTTATCGTTGCACCCTTTATTACATTTTTTTGTTGCACTTATTACACTTTGTTGACTTTCATTTACACATACATATATACACTCGTGTTTATAGTAAATCTTTTCCATTTATGATGAGCATGATGGTGATGATAACTCACACACACACACACACAACTACAATAAATATGAAACGAACGAAGTGTGTGAGTAATATTTATTTTATTTTCATTTCCCACTGACCCATGAGTGGTCATTGATGGTGCGAATAAAACAATCTGCATATAAAATATTTTAAACATCATGGAAAAGTTTTGCAGGAAAAACTGAAAATTAATTTTGAATTTTCTTTTGATATTAAAATCGTTAAGTGAGATTTCAGTGTAAACAAAAGTTTTGATATGAATTAGTCCAAAGCTGTGATTATATCTCATCGAAGTCCTGAATATAAATTGATCGCTAATCTTGTAAATAACTTTGCATAGATTCCGATACGTATTTCTTTCTGATTTTAGTGTTCTGATTCTAGTTCTGTTATGAGTCCAGATTCCAGTTTAAACGCTACTTTTTTTTCTAGTAATTTAGATTCTGGTTCAGATTTAAATTTATATGTTCGTTCTAATTCTAGTCAGATTATGGTTCAGTTTTAAATTCAGATTTGGTTCTGATTTTAAGTCAGATTCTGGTTCAGATTCTAGTTCTGATTATATTTTAGATTTATTTTCAGATTTATTTCGCTTCCAGTTCAAATTGTTTATTATATTCTAATTTAGATTTTATTTCAGATTCTAGTTCAGACTAAAAATTCAAAATTTTCACTAAAAATTCAAAATTTTCACTAAAAATTCAAAATTTTCACTAAAAATTCAAAATTTTCACTAAAAATTAAAAATTTTCACTAAAAATTCAAAATTTTCACTAAAAATTCAAAATTTTCACTAAAAATTCAAAATTTTCACTAAAAATTCAAAATTTTCACTAAAAATTCAAAATTTTCACTAAAAAATCAAAATTTTTACTTAAAATTGAAATTTTCACTTAAAATTGAAATTTCATTAAAAATTAAAATTTTCACTAAAAATTTAAATTTTCACTAAAAATTGAAATTTTTACTAAAAATTGAAATTTTCACTAAAAATTGAAAATTTTACTAAAAATTCAAATTTTCACTAAAAATTCAAATTTTCACTAAAAATTCAAATTTTCACTAAAAATTGACATTTTCACTAAAAATTGAAATTTTCACTAAAAAATGAAATTTTCACTAAATTGAAATTTTCACTAAAAAATGAAATTTTCACTAAAAATTGAAATTTTCACTAAAAATTGAAATTTTCACTAAAAATTGAAATTTTTACTAAAAATTGAAATTTTCACTAAAAATTGAAAATTTTACTAAAAATTCAAATTTTCATTAAAAATTCAAATTTTCACTAAGAATTTAAATGTTCACTAATAATTCATGTTCATGTGAAAATTCATGTCAAGACAATATATTGGCATATCGCTACGATCCTCCCAAATATGGCTGTAAATTAATTTTTGAATTTGACTTTATTTCAAAAAAAATTTTAATTAATTAATTTTAAATCTTATTAAAAATAAATCACTAATTAATTATTTCTTTTTTTATTTTAGGTAAGTGATTTCTGCAAATATTTTAATGTTCGTCAGAATTTCCGTTATGCCACTTAATGTAAGTTCTTAATATGATAACGAAATTAAGCTGTAATATATTTCAAATCAAAAATTCATAACCGTCAAAATAGTTGTAATAAAAGCTTTGGTAATATAAAGCTTTGGGAACAGTTTGAAAGCTATTGCTTTCAACTTTTGCCAATGAAAAATTCTCGCATGCTATAAGTATCTTTAAAAAAATTCAAAACATATGGCATCCAATAGTTTGTTTACAAACAAAATTTTTTATCCTTTTTTCCATTTTCGCCTTTTTCCTTTTATAAACAATTATTTTTTGCTTGACCGACCGGCTGTTAGCAGAAAAAAACTTTACTCAATGACTCTTGGAGTTTGCGCCGTTTTTTAAAAGCCGGCATTTTTTGTGATTCTGCAGACTAAAATATTTCATTCAGAAAAAATCTTAGCAGTGTTTTTTTATATGATAAAATTCATTCAGCATTTTGATAAAAAAATATTCTTTAAGCATCTTGATATAAAGTTATGTTATGCTTTTAAGTATCTAAAGTTTTTTTCAAGATATCAAATTTTTCTTTAGGGGTTGCAAAAATGATTCCAAAAAATTATTCTTGCCACATGCTTCGTTTGCTGCTGCTGTAAGTGGTAGAATATAACAACAACAATAAGAAAAACTTTTAGTGAAGAGTAGATTTTAGGGTCAATACACTCAGTTAAATACAGACATAAACACCAGGGTTTACTATTTTTATGAATAATCTTCATTTTTCAAATTTTCTTTTATTCTTATTTTACTTTAAGTTAAAGGGATGAATAGAAAATGGAAATGAAAGAAAAGTTTACAAATAAAAGCTTGAAGTAGAAGAAAATGAGATAAAAAAATTATTTGGAACTTAATTTCACCATATAAAAAATAAAAAATATTTGAAATTAAAGAAAATTTTATGTATTGGACCAAAATTGATTCAGATTTCAGATCAAAATATAAAAGTTGGAACATATTTTTTGAAAGAATTCCGGGTTTATTTATCAATTGATTTAAAGGAGTAGAAATTCTTCTCGAGTCTGGGTGCCAGGGGTGGTCAACCAAAGTAAATCATGTCGGGTGAGAATTCCTTTTTAAAATTCGAAAAAAAACTTGGAATTTTTGGAGTAAAAATCTGGAATGATTAAATCACATATTTGGTGAAATCCTTCATTTTACTTTGAACATTTTTTCACACCTAATTTTTGAAAACAAAAATAATTTACATTTAAAATTTACTCAAGCGAAGGGCAATGTTTTTTAAAGTCAGGCCCAAAAATAGACCTATAATACAACACTTTAACACGTATTTCCTATAGAAAAACTTTCATGCTGCCTTTTCAATAAATCGAATATTTTTCGTTGCCTATAAGTCCGTCAAATGGGGTTTCAAATCACAACATCGTTTTTTTCAATCAGCTTTTTATTAAAATTAGAATGTAAAAGTATTTTATCGTTTCACAGATTAAAATAAAAAAACTAAGTCGCATAAGAGAGCATCGCAGCATTTTATTTTGTAAACTGCGCCATCTAGATTTTTCTGTATTAAGGTGTAATATGTTTAAAGTAACTGATGTATTGTGGTACTCTTATTCTTGTGTATTTTTACGCAAAAAATGCTACGGTTTTGATAAAGAATTAATCAAGATTCTTCAAATCACAGTACTTGATCAATCATTTTTATGATTGATAACACAGCTCATACCTCACTATCTCGCAGTTTATGAATAAATTAACTCACTTAGGAGCGGGTCGCAGCTTTTTATAACTAACTGCGCCCTCTATATTTTTCTACGTTACCATGTTATGTTTTTACAACTTTTGTTGCGCCTAAAAAAAAAAAAGAAAATGGTGTAGATAATGAATCAAGCTTTTTCAAGTCTTTCAAATCACAAAAACACTTTTTAATCAGCATTTTTATTGTAACAACACTATTGCATTGATTACAGTAGACTAACTCCCATAAGCTGATTGCATTAAACTGCGCCACCTATATTTTCTGCATTACCTTTTTAAAGTTTTTTTTTTAACTAATTCGGTGTTCCACTACTCTTTATAATTTTTCTGGAAACATATTTCCGAGCAAAACATCTAGTATATAGATGGAGAATGAAAACCTTCCATTCAGGATTTTCCAAATGGTTTTTAACCGTCCGTGCAGCATGTGATAAATTGATGCCATTATAAAAGATTGTGACCTTATATCTTCAAACGGATCAATTTTCTTCGCTAAAGGTCCCTACACAACAGAATTTCGATGCTGTCATGAATATTTAAATTCAATGTTGATTTGGATGGTTAGCAATTTTGGGATTATCGCAGCGTTTCCTTTTTTTATTTACCAGTAATAACATCATTCGAAAGTGACTTCCTATTGTACGTTCTAACACCAATTTCAAAATATGAAATAATCCTAAACAATTTTAAGTTTAAATTTATATGGGATTCAATTTCTTTGCTTTTAAATGTAGCCGAATGCGTTTAAACCTAAAATAGATTTGACCTTCACTTTAAATTCCTCATCTTTAAACTTCTTTTCGCTTGATGAGGCTTCTTCTTGGCTTTTGGGATCAATTCGCCATATGTGAATGGCATTTAACTTAGTTCACTTGTAGTTTCAGTTGGAATATTTTAACATTTAGCAGTCGTTAATAACATTCTCACATATCACTAATTACACGAATATCGGTACATATTTATTTATAGAATCATCTTTAGTCGGAGTTTAGTCGGATTGAGACCAATTTTATTGAGATTCATTAGTAAAAAACTGAAACATGGCATAGCTTCAACACAGAAGTCCTATGTTAATTTAAAATTTAATTTTAGTTCGTGAAAATGTCTTCAAAATGTAAATTAAAGGGGGAATATAAGATTTGCCACTTCCGAATTTGAAAGACTTTAAAAAATATGTTTACTTCACCTAGAATAGACACAAACCGTATTATAACCATTCCAAATAGAAATCTTCAACATATGAGTAGATCTGTCTGTTAAAGACCTTTTACACCGCTATAGCTCACACCCCTCTGGCTAAACCTTCACTTTTATTGTCTGAAATTTCATTGAAATGTCAGATTAATTTCCATTTCTTCTGAAGTAAAACTAAAAGCTTTAAATGTATTAAAATATTATGATGAATCCTATTGAAACCAGAATTCTCTGAAATATTATTATTATATTCAAACTTGATTTAATTCGAATATTTATGGAGTTTTTTAATAAATCAATAATTTAGTTATTTACACATACATTTTCATTAGAAATGAAATCGTTAACTTATATTTCTTTATTTCATAATTTAACATTTTCTTCTCTTAATTTTACAGTTTGAAATACTCTGAGCTTTTATTTAATATCAACAATTTTATGCTGGCAATTCTGTTAAGCAATAAATATCTCATGCTATAAAATTTTCTCCCCCCCTCTCCGTTTTTTTATTTAACTGTCTTATCAAACACAAAGCAAACATACCTGTATTAATGATAAGAATATAAGAAAAACATACATAATTACGGTTTATAAAAAAACACTTGTTTGGTTATTTGTGTGTAAGTAACGCTCTTTCTCTCCCTCTCTCTCTCTTTGTAATAGAAACTGTAAATATAAAACAAAAACAAATATAGAGTTTTTAATTAGTTTTGTTTACATTTTGAAAAATTTTTCCTCATGAGCTGCAGCAGAAAACTAGGCAGCACTTTATTTCTATAAGAATGATAAGTGTGAGAGAGGGAGAGAGAGAGAGTGTGTGTGTGTGAGAGATTGCGTTGAGTTAATAATTCAATGGCATCACTTGTTTAGTAAATATTCGTACGTCGTTAAGTGTAGGTTGCGTTTTATTTAATGTTTCACTAAACGGATGGTTGTCGCGTGCGTGTGAGTGTATGTGTGTGTTTAAAAACAAAATAAAAGAAATATTTTGTTTTTTATTCTCTCAATAAAAAAACTACCAGAAAAAGGGAAAAATAAATTAATAAAAAAATTATTATTAATAAAGAAAATAATTTTTCTTAATAAAGAAAATCTTCAATTAAAAAAAATTCTTTAAAATAAAAAGTGTAGAAAAAAATAATCATGAAAATAAAAAATGGTGTTCAGTGAAAATTTGCCTCAGAAAAAAAGGGCAAAACAATGTCTGCACAAAAAGTGTTCAAATAACGAAAAATGATTTAAAGTTTTATTAAAAAAATTATAATAAATTTTTAAGAAAAAAATTGGTAAATTTCTATAAAAATTCCTTAAAATTCATTTACCTTTTCCAACTGAAAAAAACCAACAACAACTTTAAGGAAACTTTACCAAAAAATCCTTAAAACAAAGTTGTTGTTTTTTGGCTTTTTTTTAACCCAAAAACAACAACAACAGAAAATACCACCAAAACTAAAATTCCGGTTTAACCACTCTCAGTTGTTAGTGTTTGTCTGGCTGGTTGTTTGTTGTTTTTCTTTTTGTTTTGTATTTGTTTTACTTTAGTTTTCTTAACGTGTATTTCTGTGTGTGTGTGTTGGTGTGTTGTGTCTTTTTGTTACTTGATCAACCTTTGTGCCTCGTTATTATTTTGCCCTAAACCTAAAGTGAATGTTAAACAAGTAAAAATATTATAGTCGGTCATGTGTTACTATGTAATACTCTACACCATAATTTTGGTAATAAAAAATAAATTATGAAAAATGATTGAACGGCCCTCGTAAAATTTGAATTTCTAATTTTTTCTTTGGTGTTTCGTGCATTATTGTGGCAATAATATTTATGTGAAGTTTGGGAGTTTTAAAACAATTTTTTCTTTCTATACGGCAGCTAGAAGAAATTATGGTCTGAGTCTCGTATAATTTTGTACATCGATTTTTTTGTTTAAATTTTTGGTCATCTGAGACCAGTTATTATTACAATAATAAGGTCTATGTGGGATTTTTCCCCTTCAAAGTGATATTTGCAAGTGAAATTTGTATGGGAACTATGAGAAATAACAGACCGATCCTCGTTTAATTTGGCACATTGTTTTAGTTTATTATAAAACTTATTTCTGCCAAATTTTGTTTAAATCGCTTTATATTTAGTAGCTTAAAACCTTATTTCGGCAGGACATTTATATGGGAGCAACCTGAAATAATAGACTGAACATGGTCAATTTCACTAGACTTCGTACTTGGGCTAAAATAAAAATATGTGCCAAATTTCATGATGATATCTCTAAAATTGTGACCTGTAGAGTTTTCACAAAGTTTACAGAAAAGGCAGAAAGTGATCTCGAGTAGAACAGTTTACATAAAGCTGGATCTAACAGCATTTATTCTGTATGTTTCAAACATTAACGCACGTATTAACCAACCACTTACGCTGGTGTAGGGTATGAAAAGCAAAATACTAAAAACCAAGTAAAAGCAAAACAAACACATTGCGAGTGTTTTTTTTATTAACTCTTCTCATTAACTCTCCATAATTTCGCCGTATAACAGTTAAAACTTCTATAATTTGTTTTTGTTCTTTTATTACATGAAATTTAAACAAAAAAAACACAAAAACACTCTAGAGAACTTCTTTTCTTCTCTGTAGTTTTTTTCTACTCTTGAATTACTGTTTTTTTCTATTGTTTTTTTATTGGGGTTTCTTTTCATATGTGTGTGTATGTATGTATAATTCTAATAATTGTGTTGTTATCAAAATGTTCTTAAACAAAAAAAAATGAAAAACAATGTTGAAAAACACCGCCAGACATAAGAGACACCACATAATTTTAACTGTACACAGGTGTTTAATCTCTTTCGAAAACAAAACAAACAAAACAAAACAAAAAAATTCACTCGGAGACAAAAACAACAAAAAATCAAATAGAAAACTAAACGAAAAATGTGCTTCACTATTTTTAATGATCGTTTTTTATGAAAAAAAAATCAAGAAAATTTCAAAATTCTTTTTAACCGGAATTTGGTTGTTGTTGTTTTTTTTAAGTGATAAATTTTAATTAATGAAAATTATTAAAAAATTATAGTGAATAAAAAATGAAATTGTGGAAATAAAAAAATAGAAATTTTTAAAGAAAAATTAAAAAAAATGTGAAAATTATAAAAATAGTTTGTCATTCTTAAAAAAAAATTAACGAAAAAAATAATAAAAAATAGAATTTTTTTATAGCAAATTTTTATCAAATTTTAGAAAGATTTTGTAGAATTAATGTTGACATCTGAAATATTGATTCAAAAACCTTTTCAAAATAATTTAAAATCTTTCTTATTTACTACTTAATATTAAATTTACTTTTATACCCTCCACCACCATAAGTGGTAAAAGAGGGTATATTAACTTTGTCATTCTATGTGTAACGCTAAGAAGATATCATCTCAGACACAAAAATCTGATTCGATTTAGCTATATCCGTTTGTCTGTCTATTGTTGGCACGTTTACATGTACAATAATTGACTGAGCTCAACGAAATTTGGCCGGAGTATTTTTCATAGTCTTGAGAATCAAAATCGGTTGAGTATATTAAAAGATATAGGCCGATATCTGAAGCAACCTCTAAGTTAAAGAGAAGAACTTTCGTAAAATTGAAAAAAGTTAATGGTTCGATTACGTATGAAAAGAGATCCAAACCGAAATAAAAAAAACTTATGTGTGGCAACTGGTGGGTTTGGCGCAGCCTACGATGTCAGTTGTACTTAAGGAGTTAATGTATTTACTAGAACAAAAAAGTTATTCTGAATGAATTGTTTCCAGAATGATCGAGGAAGTAACAACTAAAATTGAAACTATGTTTTTTTGTTTTCCAAACATTTTATCTAGACTTTTTAATTTTCTAAATTTTTTTTTAAATGTCAAGATTTTATTTTTAAGAAATTTTCTTTTTTTATTGTTTTTTAATTTTCTTTTTTACAAAATTTTGTAAAAATTTCCTTTTTGAGTAACCTCCTTCATCTTGAGATTTTTTTTTTCAACTTTCTTAATTTTCTTTCTCGGAAAATTATTTCTGAAAATTTTCATAAAATTTAGTTTGTTTTATTTTTTTTTTCTAAATACAATTTTTTTCAAAATTTTCTGTTTCAGTTTTTTTGTCGAACTTTTTTTAAGAGAAAACTTTGTCAGATTATTTCTCTAGAATTTTTCATTTTCAGAAAATTATCAGAATTTTCTTTTAACAATTTTATTAGAATTGTCCAATTTGGAAATTCCTTTAAAAGATGAAAAAAATAATCTTATTTAGGGAAATTTTATCGTAAAATTAAAAAACTCTTTCTAAAATTCTTCTTTCTACAGAGAAAATATTTAAACTATTTTTTAAATAAAATTTCCTTTAAATTTTAATCTTTAAACGCTCTCATTCTTTAAATTGACTGAATTTTCTGGAATTTCCTTATTTTGAAATTCCCTTTTTACTACAAATTTTAACCAAAATTTCAATTTTTTTAAATTGTTTTATTTAGAAAAAGTTTATACAAAAAATATTTGAAAATTTTATAGAACGTTTTATAGAAATTAAGAAAAAAATATGTTTTTACATTATTTCGGAGATAATTCTGAAACTACATTCTTTAAAAAAAATTTCCCTTAAAACTTGATTTAATGGAAAATTTCCCATTAAAATTCAATTTAATAATAATTTAATTTTTTTTTTATTTCCTTTGAAACGAAATATTAAAAATATCCTTTAATGAAAAATTTTATTAGAAAAAGGACATTTTAAAAAATTTCCGTTAAACGAATTTCGATAAAAAATTTAATCAAAAACGAAGTTTTTTAAAAAATTTTCTTTAAAAATTAAATTTTACTAAAAACTTTCTTAAAATTAATTTTCTCTAAAATAAAATCTTTTTAAAAAAAATCCCGTTAAGTTGAAATTTTATAAAATTTTTCCTTTGAAGGGAAATAAAATAAAATAAAAAATTCTTTTAAGACGTAAATTTTAGTTAAAATTTCCTTTAAACGTCTTTAAAAACTTTTTAAAAATTTTTTCTCTATATTGAATTCACAAAAGCTTGCAAATGATTTATAACCAACTTAAATGCGTTAACACTGAGATTAAATTTACTTCCTGATACAATCCACCCCGCTCTCTCTCTCTCAAACTCTTCCTCTCTATTAAACTATTTTCGATGTCCATTTACATCCGTATGACGAAATTTATTTCTATTCTCGCGTCATTTATAGTTGAAAAAAATTTGTCGTTTGTCTTTATAATTTTTCTAAAAATCATAGAATGAACATAAATTTGTGATTGCAAAAAAGAACTGACAATGTTTTCACAGCTAATTTTGTTGTAATTTTTCTTCAAATTTTACAACAACATAGTTGTTATTGCAGTAAAAGCTTTTATTTGCTTTATTTTTGCTTTTTTGTTTTGTTTTGTTTATGATTTTCTATGAGTGTGAAAAATTTTTAAAAGAAAAACTTAAAAGAACTAAAAAAAATTCTAGTCTGGTCTAGTCTAGACACATAAGTTTATATTGACTTAAATGAATAGAACGAGAGGAGGAAAGAAACTTGAAGAGAGAATAAATGATAATAAAAATAAATTGAAAATTATTTTTTTATATATATTAAAGGTGCTTGTTCTTGATAATAATGATGGTTGTTAGTGATGATGATGATGATGGTGGATACCAGCATAAATAACAGGGATGGGAGATTTAATAAAAGAAAATTGTAATTTTTCTTTTAATTTGTTTTAAAGGGAAAAATAGAACATAATTTTAAAAATATTTTAAATTATTTTTTAATTTTTATATACGTGTTTCCAACCCTGATTTATATGTTTCACATAACACAGTGTTTCAAAATCGCTGATTTTAGGAAATAATTCTATAACTTTTGAACTGTTTGAGATATCGAAATGAAATTTCATAAATATAAAGCTGAAGTGTTTAAGAGTTGATTTGGAGGAGTGCGGAAACCATATCTGCCCAAGAACGTAGGTGGTAACTCTCTAAAGTTGACAATCTTGAGTATGTTTTTTCAAATTCGCCAAAAATTAATTTATGAAGTGAGAGAAAAGAAATTTTATACATAAATAGTCCTTGTTCATCTCTATAAAAATAGGTTAACCTAAGTACGTTATCTCCTTTAGATATTCAAATTTTTACCATTGTCATTTTAGTTGTACCCTACACCACTGTAGGTGATTGGGGTGTTATGGCTTTGTGCTGATGTTTGTAACATACAGAAAAAACAGGTGTTACCCCCACCTTTTAGTATACCGTTCGATTTACTTCCAGAGTCAATTTAACGATGTCCATCCGGCTGTTTGTCCATGTAAACGATGTGAACTCTCTCTTTGTCACAAATTTTCAGATATCTTGATGAAATTTGGCACATATTATTATGTTGGTCCAAGGACGAAGCTTATTGAAATTGGTCATGTTCGGTGGAATATTTCAGGCAACTCCCATGCATATATAAAGCGATTTTAACAAAATTTGACACATAAGTCATAAGTATTTTCAATCGATTTGCCAAATTATGCGAGTTTCGGTCTGTTGCTTCTCGTGGGACTTATGCAAGACCCTTTTCAAATATCACTTTGAATGACATAAATCTTACATATACGTTGGTATTACGTAATCGGTTTATAGTTTATATGTAGCTTCTATGCACATAAATTTCATATTAATGTTAGTTTCATAATAATGTCCGAAAAACAGAAATTAAAATTATACGAGGATCGATCATTACTTTTTAGTAATTACCATTTATAGCCAACATTGTAGTGTAGGGTATTACATAGTTGGGCTTGACTGAATCTTACTTTTTTAACTTTCTTTAAAAATACATTCTTTAAAAATATGTCGCAGATTCTCTATAAAATTCTAAAAAATGTTATTATATGAAAAGTGAGTTTTTTGGATCTTCAAAAAATATGGCAACATTTATTCACTAACTATTTTTGATCTGAACTTTACAAATTTTTTCTGTTTTATTAAAAAAATCTTAATGTTTAAAAAATAAAACTAAATTTTGATCTGCCCCCCAAGTTACATTTTTAAACGGATTGAAATTTTGGGCTTTTTCGCATGGAAGGGTTGGGGATCTTTAATATATTGAAATTTCAAATAAATTTCTTTATTCTTTTCAAATTTTATTAAGTTTTAAATAATAAATTATTTTTACTTATGAAACTTCAAGTTCTTGCGTTTTTATTGTTGCCAAATTTTTGTAAAAGAAATTTGTAATTCGACTGAAAATCTGTCCTAAAATAGTTTTTCCCCATAAAAATTTAACTATTTTTCATACATTTCTACTGCAAGTGTTTGAAAAATCTGTCTACTTTCACATAATACAACTTAAGCGTTTGAGAACATGTAGAATTATTTCCAAAAAATGATCGATTTGCACACACTGTATATAATCAAACAACAAAGTTTTGCAATAACAAGTATGAAACATGAATAAAAAAAACTTTAGCAACAAAATTCATGTATAGAAAGAAGATTGTTGAATTATAATGTGGTGTCTGTATACATAAATATTTGTATTTGTGTTGTTTTGTTCTTGTTTATGTTTTTTTTTATTATTCTCTATATTATTTTACATGTTGTGTTGTCGTTATGTTTCATGTACATAATTCTCATAAATTGTGTATTTTTGGAGAAGGAGTACAAAGTGCGCAATTCCATCATTTATGTATAAAACACAGACACAAAGCAACATAATTTTAAATAAAATTCCATATTCAAAACAACATAAACAACCACTCTCTCTCTCTCTCTGTCTCTCTCTCTGGTATTAACATCCTTCTCCCCACAAAACATTTAGCTCTTCTAGAAACACGCTTTATAAACATAACAAAACAAACTAAAGAAAACTAACAATACACCCCAAAGAAGAGGAAAAAAAACAAGCAAAAGAAAAACAACATCAATGCAATAAACATAACAAAAACACTTTCTGTTTTGTTTTTCAAAAATATACTGCAACACCCCCAACTCTCCCTCTCTTGCATATACAAAATAAAAAGTAATAAAAAAAAACTCCATCATATTGTATATTGTGTGAGTATAAGCAAAATGTAAGAGGAGAGAAGAAATACAATACAACATACATTCATACATTTACATTTGTTTACCATGGGATGATGGGAGGCCAACCACTTTTTTTTTGTTTCTTAGCAACTTTAACATTTGTTGCCGCATGTCTGTATTCTTTGTTAATGATGTTTTTTTAATTTTATTTTTCTCAGTTCTCTTGTTGTTATTGTTATTGTTGCGGTTGTTGCCGGCTTTTATTGCATTTGCTGTAAAACGCACTTTAAGAACATGTATTTATATTCTTGTTGTTGTTGCTTTTTTTTCCTTTAACTTCATCATGTGTATTTCACCATCATTTTGTTTTTTTTTTGTATTTCTTGTTGAAATTCTGTTATTGAAGGAAAAATATTATGAACTGTGAATTTTGTTCTGTTTATATTCATGTTGCTGCAAATAAATCTTATTGCCAGAGAGTGTTTTGTTAGGCTTAAAGAGCAGCAGCATGTTTGTTTTTGTTTAGAGTTTGTAACCCTTAAAGTTTATAGAATTTTTTTCTATGGATTTGAAGGGTAAAAATTTAAGGGGGGATATATTTTTAAATGAAAAGTCATGAATTATTTTAATAAAATTAGATAAAAAATTATTAAAATTACATATTAAAAAAATTAATGACTCATATTAATTAAGGACGGAGATCGAGAAAGTCTTAACACACGTTTTTCGTGAAAACTTTTTATCAAAGTACCTTTAAAAAAACACGTCAGTTATTACTTTAAATGTCAAACAAATGTATTATTAAAAAATTATAAAATATTTTTAACAAGACCCAACTTGGTCCTACAAAATGTGCCGCTAAACTGCATTCAGTGTTATTAAAAATTACCGGTAAAACTTGTCCTTCACTTCTGCAGAAGGAATCGTCAACGAAATGATGTCAGATAGTTTAATTATGGGGGGGGGGGAGAGGGAGAAAATGAGGGGAATTTTATTTTTATCACTAAAATGAGGGAAGGCTAACTTAGAAGAGTCATCGAGTCTCATCTCACGTTTGTTGGTTCTTTAAAAATTCGCCAAAAAATTATGTATTAATTGAGACACAGCACTTGAACTCCTATATGATACACTGGCTCTACAGAAGCTATAAGGACAACACCTATAAGAGTATTGGTAACGATGCTCTTCATTCAACCGATGAAAGTTCGGGTCAAATATTAGGCTGCACTGACGGCAAATCGGCTCCAGACAATGTAAGATTGGATATGCCGGGTATTTAGTTCAAATCACCAGTAAATGGTACAGACTCTGGGTGAAAAATTCCAGGGTATTTAAAACCAGCTATTAAGGTCTATAGGCGAATCAAGTTATATACCGATATTCTTAGGGTTTTTTCACACCAAAAAAAAGATAAAGGGGATTTTTAATCAATAGAAAGGATTATTTGGCAACACTGGATCCATATAATGTTTCTAAAGCCAAAAAATAGAACGTATTTTTAAAAGATCCCCAACACATCCGGTTTCTTGGGATATTTGGTAGGAAATTTTAAAGAAAAAAAGCTCAAAAAGTTCCTGATATTAACGCTGATAAAAATTTAGGCACAGAAATTGAAGTCAAGTTTTCTAGAGATATACTTTACGCAACTCGAGGAATATTAAAGAAAATTTTAGGACCCAAATGTGGTAAAAATTTTCTGAAAAGTTCTTGATTTGGCTCTAGAGTGTGGTACAAGAACAATAATGATGAAATGCCTGGATCTAATTCCGTGGAGAGTTTAGGTGTTTAAAAGTATGTTAGATTTTAGATGTAGTTGCTACCTGTACCTATTCGAGCTAAGTGATAAAAAGTACTATAAAAACGTTATTGGAGGAGTTTTCGAAAAAGGTTCATAATTTCATCACTTGCGATTGAAAATATGATACTTTTTTAGATTTTATTAAATTGAAAATTTCAGAAAATTTCAGAGTTTTTTGCATCTAAAAATTCAAATCCATGACTGCTTTTCTAAGACAAAAAATATTTTGGTACTTTTTTCGGAAATGAGAAAATGACTATAATGGATAAAAATAAAGTTGATTTATTTTTTTTTTATAACCTAAAAACAAATTAATTTAGGCCATTATATGAGCTTTTTTCATCTCCTGAATGTAATTTTGATTTTTCTATATGAATTTTTATATATGGATTTTTATATATGGATTTTTATAGTACTTTTTGGATTTTTGTGGTACTTTTTGGATCTTTTCAAGGTACTTTACATTGTTCAACGATTAACCAAAGATGACTTTATGGTATTATATGACATTTCCTAATTAACTACTTGAATTTTTTCAAGCAATTTATGCTAAAATTCTGAAAATGGCTACAAATAGTTTGATGGTTTTGTGTGGTACCTTTTTGATCGTTTGAAGGTACTATTCGGTTTTCCATAAGTATCAAAGAAATGACATTTCTAAAGGTACTAGAATTATTTCCGTTTTATCCCAAAATTATTAAAATGGATAAAGATTATTTGAGTGCGTTTTGTTGTACCTTTTTGATCTTCTGAAGGTACTATTCTGATTTTCCATAAAGTTCAAAGAAAAGTTTATCAGAATTTTTCAAAAGATATTGTTTTTTTCATGCAAAAATCGTGATAATTTTATTTTTAAGAAAATTTTTATTTAATTCACGTAATTCCTTGAGACTCTTAATTAAAATCGATGATAAGAATTGAAAAAGAATCTTTATTTTTTAATTTTCCTTTTGTCATTAATTGCAAAAACTTTTAACCAAAATCTTGCAAACTAAACAATTTATTATTCAAATCTTTACAAAAATTCATTATTTGAAGTGTAATAAAATTTTATTGCATTTTTTTGTTACGAAAAATTTGAATTTAAATGAAGACAAAAACCCCAGATTTTAAATTGTTAAACATTTTAAAACATGAAACGTCCCAAAAGTCATAAAAAGGAAGGAAAATTAACATTTTGAAATTTTAACATTGAAAATCGGAGTCAAATTTACTTAAAGTTTTTTTCCAACAAAAAAAAACCAACAACATTCAGCATTAATTTTATGGCAAAAAAGACAGACAAGAACAACAGACTTCTGGACGATGAAAATTGTGTTACAAAAAAATTTGTTTTCAAGTAGAGAAAAAAGCTCCACAGACATCATTCAGAAAAAAAAACCGAAATAAATTTAAGAAAATGACATAAAAAAAAGAAGGCAACAAAAATGCTCAAGAAGAGAGATAAGATGCCAATAAACCAATTTAGTTTCAAATAAAAAAGGAAATATAGGATGAGAGAGAAAGAGAAGGAGGCACTGAGTGTGTGGGTGCAGCCAACAAAATCAGCTTAAATTACAAAATGAACTTAACCAAGAAAATATGAAGGAATTCGATGCTGCCACTAAAGCAGCCGCCTTCCTCCTTAAGGCCAACATTAAGATACAAATAAGAAAGAAAGAAAAAAAAAAAACGCAAAAAGGAAGGAAAAAGTCCCCAGAGATAAAAAAGGCAAAAAAAAAAAAAAACAAAGGAAGTTGACAGGGAGAGAAAAAATGACAGAAAAACATGTAAATAAACATGACAACATTGAAAATTGACGGTCACTTAACACGAAACGATTGGAATTGAATTTAAAATTTAAAAATTTAAAAATTTTTCTTTAAACGATTTTTTTAGTAAATTAAGTGAAAAACCGCTATTCGGGCACAAGAAATACATAAAGTTGAATGGGATGTATGAAAATGCTATAAAATATATATTTTTTATGGCGGATGAAGTTTCATTACTTTAATTCAATTAAAGTTCTTTTTAAGAATTTTTCGTTTATTCCATATTTTACATTCAAGTGGTGCTTCAAAATAAACGACAAAGATAAATGAGTACAACGACATCAGAATCAGAATAATGATCAATTAATTTATTCTCATTTCTTCTCCTCCTTAAGGAAAAATTTCGCTAAATATTTCTCTTAAAAATTTTTCGTTAAATTTGCTATCAAAAAAAATTTATTCAAAAATTTTCGATAAATTTTCCTTTAAAGACAAATTTTCGATAATTTTTCTTTAATCGACAAAATTTCTTTCAATTTTCCTTTATAGACAATTCTTTGATAAAAAGGCGGTATTCGATAAATTTTCCTAATTTTCGATAAATTTCATATTATAGACAAATTTACAATAAATTTTCCTTCTCCGATAAATTGAAAAATTTTCGATAAATTATCTTTAATAGTAATTTCTTCGATTAATTTTCGTTCATAATTTTTTCGAAAAAAATCGATAAATTTTCTTTTATATAAATTTTTTGATTAATTTTTTAATTGAAATTTTTTTCGATTAATTTTTTTTAGAAAATTTTTGATAAATTTTCTTTTTTAGAAAATTTTTGAAAAATTTTCTTTTTTAGAAAATTTTTGATAAATTTTCTTTTTTAGAAAATTTTTGATAAATTTCTTTTTTAGAAAATTTTTGATAAATTTTCTTTTTTAGAAAATTTTTGATAAATTTTCTTTTTTAGAAAATTTTTGATAAATTTTCTTTTTTAGAAAATTTTTGATAAATTTTCTTTTTTAGAAAATTTTGATAAATTTTCTTTTTTAGAAAATTTTTGATAAATTTTCTTTTTTAGAAAATTTTTGATAAATTTTCTTTTTTAGAAAATTTTTGATAAATTTTCTTTTTTAGAAAATTTTTGAAAAATTTTCTTTTTTAGAAAATTTTTGATAAATTTTCTTTTTTAGAAAATTTTTGATAAATTTTCTTTTTTAGAAAATTTTTGATAAATTTTCTTTTTTAGAAAATTTTTGATAAATTTTCTTTTTTAGAAAATTTTTGATAAATTTTCTTTTTTAGAAAATTTTTGATAAATTTTCTTTTTTAGAAAATTTTTGATAAATTTTCTTTTTTAGAAAATTTTTGATAAATTTTCTTTTTTAGAAAATTTTTGATAAATTTTCTTTTTAGAAAATTTTTGATAAATTTTCTTTTTTAGAAAATTTTTGATAAATTTTCTTTTTTAGAAAATTTTTGATAAATTTTCTTTTTTAGAAAATTTTTGATAAATTTTCTTTTTTAGAAAATTTTTGATAAATTTTCTTTTTTAGAAAATTTTTGAAAAATTTTCTTTTTTAGAAAATTTTTGATAAATTTTCTTTTTTAGAAAATTTTTGATAAATTTTCTTTTTTAGAAAATTTTTGATAAATTTTCTTTTTTAGAAAATTTTTGATAAATTTTCTTTTTTAGAAAATTTTTGATAAATTTTCTTTTTTAGAAAATTTTTGATAAATTTTCTTTTTAGAAAATTTTTGATAAATTTTCTTTTTTAGAAAATTTTTGATAAATTTTCTTTTTTAGAAAATTTTTGATAAATTTTCTTTTTTAGAAAATTTTTTATAAATTTTCTTTTATTGAAAGTTTTTGATAAATTTTCTTTTATTGAAAGTTTTTTCGTTAAATTTTCTTTTATTGAAAGTTTTTTTCGTTAAATTTCTTTAATTGAAAGTTTTTTTCGTTAAATTTTCTTTTATTGAAAGTTTTTTTCGTTAAATTTTCTTTTATTGAAAGTTTTTTTCGTTAAATTTTCTTTTATTGAAAGTTTTTTTCGTTAAATTTTCTTTTATTGAAAGTTTTTTTCGTTAAATTTTCTTTTATAGAATTTCTTTTTCGATGAAATTTCTTTTATAGAATTTCTTTTTCGATGAAATTTCTTTTATAGAATTTCTTTTTCGATGAAATTTCTTTTATAGAATTTCTTTTCGATGAAATTTCTTTTATAGCAAATTTCTCGATAAATTTCATACAAAGAAAATTTTTTATTTAGTTTTATAAAAAAAATTTCGAAAAGTTTTCCATAAAAAATAATTATCGAAAAAAAAAAATTATCCGAAAAATTAAAAAAGAATTTTCTAAAAGAAAAATTTATCCGAAATTTCTTTAAAAGAAATTTCTGTAAAAGAGTTTGTAATAATGTCTTTAATAGTCATATTTTCGATAAATTTTCTTTTATAGAATTTGTTTTATAAATCTTTGTACTGAAACTTTTTCGATAAATTTTTTTAGAAAATTTTTCGATAAAATTTCTTTTTTAGAAATTTTTTTCCATAAATTTTTTTACAGATTTTTTTTCGATAAATTTTATACAAAAGAAAAATTTTTTCGTTTAGTTTTATAAAAAAATCAAAAAGTTTTCAATAAAAGTGTATTTATCGAAAAGAAAATTTTATCGGAAATTTATATAAAAGAATTTTCTAAAATAAATTTCTGTAAAAGAATTAATTGTAAAATTTTTTCAGTGAAAAAAGTTGTTAAAAGAATTTTTGTATTAAAATAATTTTTCTAAAAAAATGTTTCCAGAATTTTTGCCAATAAAAAAATCGATCGAGAATTGTTTTATGAAAAATTGTAATGAGAATATTTTTATAAGAAAAATGTTGAAATCTGAATATAAAAAATTATCAATAATTTTTATAGAAAATTTTACGAATTTTTTCAATGGAATTTTTTTTGCAAATTTTTACTCAAAAATATTTGTCAAGATTTTCCCATCAAAAAGTTATTGGAAATTTTCATTAAAAAAATTATAGAGAATTTTTGTATAAAAATTAAGTTTTTTTATAAAAAATACACAAACATTTTTCTATAAGAAAATTTGTCGCTAAATTTTTTACAAAGAAATTTTTCGATAATTTTTCTATAAAAAAAATTTGGAACATCAACTTTTTTTACATAAAAATTAGCAATAAATTTATAAAAAATTTGAAAAATTTTTTTGAAAAATTGAGATTTTTTTTATAATTTTTTTTCATCTTTTATAATAATAATTTTTTTATTCAATAATATTTTCCTTAAAGACAAATTTCTTTAACTGTATAAAAACCTTTGAAGTTACAGATAAATAAAATTCCACTTAACTTAGTTATGCACCCAATATTATTTTGATTAACTTTTTCTTTGAAGTTAAAGACAAAAATCGATTTTTTAAAAATGAAATCGTATTTGTATTTTCTACATTAATATTTGACTTCACCTTCACTTTAGATCACAACAACAACAACAACATTTTTGCTTTTTAAAAGCCTACAAAAACAACATAAATCCACGAAAAGAATAAAAACACTCGAAAAACTTTTATTCTCAACAAAAACAGATTGAAATACAAAAAAAATCCATTCACGGTGACAATAAAAATGATAAAGAAAAGTGTGAGTTAAAAAAAAGAGTTGGAATTATTGTTGTTGTAGTTATTTACGTGTGTAAAGAATTCAAAGAGAAAAACTTTTGTCAAACCCTTAAAGGCTTTTTATTCGGTGCCACCTTTATTCACTACTTTTTTTTGATACACGAACATAACACACATAAAAGTGAACTAATACATATGTAAATGTCGTGTAATTTTTATCTTTTTTAAAAAAAGCTTTTTTCCTCATAATTATAGTCATGTTTAAGTTGAGATTTCATTATTTTAAGCAGCTTCAGATTTACTCTCAATAGAAGAACAAGAAGAAGAACTAACTAAAATAAAAATTATTTTTAATCCCCTTCACCATCACAAGTGGTGAAGAGGTTTTATTGACTTTGTCATTCCTTGTGTAACGCTTAGAAGGAATCATCTCAGACGCCATAATGCATATATATTCTTGTATCAAGTCAAAATCTGACTCGATTTAGCTTTGTCCGTTTGTCTCTTGTTGGCACACTCGTATTCACAGAAATTTACAGAGTTCAATGATACGGTCTAATGGGGTATGTATTTGTTTTTTAAGCCCTGATCCATTAAAATCGATTCAGTATTATAAAAGTCATCTAAGGCATCCTCTAAGTTCAAGCCAAAAACTTTCCTAAAATTGTCTGTTATAAGTCGATAAATTAGTATGAGTTGTACTTCATTACCATTTGCAAAAAAATTATCGAAATCGGTTCAGTTGAAAAAAGTTATATCCAAAAATATAACTAATTTTATAACTCATTAAGTATTCCTACGTTATAATTAAGAAAAACGTTTGTGAGTGTGTGTGCGTGTGTACGAAACATAACGTATTAACTTCACACGAATATGTAGTGAAGGGTGTTGAAGATTCTTTATTGCCGAATTAGCATTCTTATTTGCTGTGTTTCACAACAATGATGACGATGATGATGACAAAAGACGATGGTGATGATGATGCTGTAGCTGAAATGACAACGACTAACAACTGACTTAAATCTTAAAATCTGTGAACATCATGTTCATAAATTCATTCACTCATTTCATTTATTCATACGAAGCTATTTTAGTTAAAAATCATTGTTGTTATTGTTGTTGAATTCATTGTTTTTTAGGACTTTTGTCATTTTTATGTTCGTTTGTAATGTAAATGACGATGACGTTTTCAGATTTTTTATTTAAATTTATAAAATATTAAAATTTTAATGGAGAATGTAAATAAAATATAGTTTTTTTTGTGGTGGGAACAAATATATTAAGACATCGGGGTAAATAGAAAAAATATATATCTGAAAATTTATTGGAGTTTTTTTTTTTAAACAACACTGATCTAAATTTATCGAAAACTTATTCACAGTAAAATTAAACTTTTATAAAAGATCCAAATGTTGTTTTAAGCAAGTTATCGTTATTAAAAAATCGATAATTTTTCGAAATTTTTTTCATTCACCAAACAATTTTCGAAAAAATATTTTTTTTTAAATTCCATTAATTTATTTTGTAATATTTTTTAACTGTTTTTTAACTATTTTTTAAATTTCAATAAATATTAGAGAACGTTCTTGGATAAATTTTCGAACAAAATTTTTATTTTAAAAAATTGTCAAAATATTTTCTTTAGTTCGATAAATGTTCTGAAATAAATTTTTAAGAAAATTTTTTTAAATAAATAGTAAATTTTTTAGTGATTTTCTTAAGGATTTTTTTTCTATAAAAATTTTCACAAATTTTTTCTCAAAGAAATATTTTTCTTTGTAGAATAAAATTAAGATAAAAAATATTTATGTCAATATTTTTAAACGAAATTTTTCTTTATAAAAATTTTTCATAACAATTCTTAACACAAGTTTTTAATGTTCTTTTTTATATAAACATTTTCTATGAAGAAAAAATTTTGTTAGAAATATTTTTCAGTCACTTTTGCATAATGAATTTTTTTACACAAAAAAATTTTTACAAAAATAAAAAATTCAATAATTTTTCTCTATAGAATATTTTTTATTTAGAAAATTTCGATAAAAACTTTTTTATATTGAATTTTTCTTTAAAATGAAAACTTTAAATTTCTATATTTTTTTGAAATCTTATAGAATTTTCTCTAAAAAAATTCTTTGATTTTTCTCTAAAAAAAAATTCTATGATTTTTCTCAAAAAAAAATCTATGGTTTTTCTTTACAGTAAATTTTCTATTTAGAAAAACTTTCGTTAAAAATGAAGAATTTTTCTTTACAACTTTTTTGATAATCGTTTTTAAAAAATTTTCTATTTAGAACACATTTTGGTAGAAATATTTTTGAGAAATATTTCAATTTGGAATTTGTGCAAATTTTCAATAAATTTTCTTTATAAAAATTTTCAATAATTTTTTACTACAGAAATTTTTTGATAGTTGTTTTTTTTTACAGAAAATTTTTTATTTAGAAAAAATTTCGATAAAAATATTTTAATTTCCATAATTTGTATACCCTACACCACCAAAAGGTGTCGTGAGGTGTTGTCATTCTGTGTGTTGTAACACTAAGAACGAATTGTTATAATCATAAGATCCCACAATAAACATAAATGTACAAATCTTGCACAAAGTCAAAATCTAAGTCGATTAATCTATGTCCGTCTGTCTGTTTGTTGTTAGCATGCTTACACATCCACATCAATGAAATTTGGCCTAAGAAGTTTCCTATTTAAAACCAGTTAATTTAGTGCATTTTTCTAAAATTTTAGTTCTACCGAAAATTTTATTTCAAATTCAAATCTTCAGAAATTTTTCTTTTTAAAACATTTATTTTTAAATTTTTTGAATTTCTTTTTTCTCTTTAATTATTAATTTTATTTATTTTTAAAATTATTTCCTGATTTAACTCGTTTATTTTAAAATTTGTCGTTTTTCTTTTAATTAAAATTTCTATTAAATTTTATCAATTAAAAAAGAAAAAAGAAAAAACAGTAATAATCTCATTAACTGTAATTAAAACACTCATATTTACTTCACCTATACTCTCACTCTCTATTATGATATAAAAACTCTCACTCTCTCTTTCTTTAATTATTAGTGTTATTAACTTTTTCATTTGTTTCTATGTGAATGTATTTTTCTATTTTTCTATTTTTTTTCAATAAAAAGTTAATTTTACTCTAATAAAAAAAGCGAATAAAAAACATTTATTTGTGCTCATCAATTACCGTTAATTAAATACTCTTTTGTTTGCTGTCTGTCTGTGTGTTTGTGTATTTTCATTATATAAAGAAATAAATACTCATAATCAGGGTTGTGTTGTTGTTATTGTGTAGCAAATTTAATAAAATTGAATTATTTTTATTTTATTTATTACTTTTTTTATAGATTTGAGTCGATTTATTGAAATAATCAATCAGTTTTATTCCAGTGAACATAAATTCCCGTTTTTTTTCTTCTTAATGTTATTGTTGTTGTTTTAGACTTTTATTGTTTAAATAATAAAAACCAAAAAACTGTGGTAGTTGGTCAACTAGAGAATAAAACAACAACAACAAAATAAAAACAACAACAACAAAATAAAAACAAGGAAATCTTTTTTAAAAAAACTAAATACTGAAACATAAAAAGCTGAGATTATTTTTTTAGATTTTTTTATACCCTCCACCACAACAAGTGGTAAAAGAGGGCATATTAACTTTGTCATTCCGTGTGTAACGCTAAGAAGGAATCATATAAGACCCCTTTTAGATATGTCCAACTGTCACAATAATTGAAAGAGTTCAATGAAAGTTTTCCTGAGTATTTGTCATCGTCTTGAGAACCGATAACTGATATAACATCTAATTTTCAGGTTAGAATTAACGTAAAAATGTCAATTAGAAATCGACAAATTTGAATAAGATTTTGTCATGAATAACATTATATTATGTCAAACTTACTATACTATACTATACTATACTATACTATACTATACTATACTATACTATACTATACTATACTATACTATACTATACTCATCATTATCGCTTCAAAAAATTATCAAAATCGGTTCAATGGAAAAAAGTTTATGCCGAAAATATAACTAATTTTATGACTCATTAAGGGTTCCTGTGTTATATTTAAGAACTTCAGTGAGTGTATGTATTAGTGTGTATGTACGAAACATAACGTCTTTACTTCACACTCATTTGTAGTGCAGGATATTTAAGATTCGGCATAACTGAATGCATTCATTCTTACTTGTACCGTATTAAAAAGGAGGGAAACGAATGAATGATTGAATGACTTTTTAACTAGTGAACTAGAAAAGTTCATTGTACTAAATTTTGTTGTTGTTTTTTTTTTCTTAATTTGTTTCTGTTATAGCAAGTTTCCATTAAAACCACCACAATAATGTTTAAAACAACAACAAAAAACAACAATACAAAACCTATAAAAAACAATAACAAAAAATTGCAGCAACATAAAAGTTTTTTAAGCTTTTTTTTTTTGGTTTTTCGTTTTTGTTTTGTTTCATCATAAAAATTTTTACATTTCTCGCACCAAAAACAACAACAATTAACCATAAGAACAACAGCAACAATAGAATGTTTATAAACAATATGTTTATTGCACAAGCTGAGTTGAATTTTGTTGCTTAAAACAAATGAGTATGAATTTATGTTGTTGTCTCTTCTAAAATGAGTGTTTGGCCATTAAAACAAGATTTAATGGAAATTTAATTTTTCTGAAGGAAAAAAATTTTTTTAAAGAACTAAAATTTTTCTATAATAAAAAAATTCAATAAAAATTTTCTATAGAAAAAAAAATCCAACAAAAAATTTCTATAATAAAGAAAATTTAATCCAAATTTTTTATAGCATAAAAATTCAATAAAATTTTGATAATTTTCCATAAAAAGAAATTTTAACGAAAATTTTCGATAAAAAGAAAATTTAACGCAAATTTTTTATAAATGAAAAATTTAACAAAAATTTTTTATAAAAGGAAAATTTAATGAAAATTTTCTATAAAAAGAACGAAAATGAAAATTTTCTGTAAAAAAAGAATTTAATGAAAATTTTCTATAAAAAGAGAATTTAACGCTAATTTTCTATAGAAAGAAAATTTAACGCAAATTTTCTATAGAAAGAAAATTTAACGAAAATTTTCTATAGAAAGAAAATTTAACGAAAATTTTCTATAGAAAGAAAATTTAACGAAAATTTTCTATAGAAAGAAAATTTAACGAAAATTTTCTATAGAAAGAAAATTTAACGAAAATTTTCTATAGAAAGAAAATTTAACGAAAATTTTCTATAGAAAGAAAATTTAACGAAAATTTTCTATAGAAAGAAAATTTAACGAAAATTTTCTATAGAAAGAAAATTTAACGAAAATTTTCTATAGAAAGAAAATTTAACGAAAATTTTCTATAGAAAGAAAATTTAACGAAAATTTTCTATAGAAAGAAAATTTAACGAAAATTTTCTACAGAAAGAAAATTTAACGAAAATTTTCTACAGAAAGAAAATTTAACGAAAATTTTCTACAGAAAGAAAATTTAACGAAAATTTTCTACAGAAAGAAAATTTAACGAAAATTTTCTACAGAAAGAAAATTTAACGAAAATTTTCTACAGAAAGAAAATTTAACGAAAATTTTCTTTAAAAAGAGAATTTAACGAAAATTTTCTTTAAAAAGAGAATTTAACGAAAATTTTCTATAAAAAGAGAATTTAACGAAAAAATTAAAAAAAGAGAATTTAACGAAAATATTTAGAATTTAACGCAAATTTTATATAAAAAAAGAATTTAACGAAAATTTTCCATAAAAAATAATTTTAACGTAAAGTTTTCTATAAAAAGAGAGTTTAACGAAAATTTTCTATAGAAAGAAAATTTATAAAAAAATGTATGAAGAAAAACCTAGAAAATGTTTGCGAATGATTTTTTAATTTAGCGATTTCTATTTTTGTCTTTTATAACATCAGATTCGAATTAATTGTTTTTTATCTTTTGTTTACAAAATTTTTCTTAAGTTTTATTTTTGTTGTTTTTTATTAAAAAAATAACAATTCTTTTGTATATTTTTTAAAATGCTGCTGTTGGATTTGTTGTTGTTTTTTTATTTTCCTGTAATTTTGTTCTTATTTATTTTTATAAAAGTAATTTTTAAAATTTTTTTAAATTTTCTTTATTTGTTGTTGTTATTGTGTTGTTGTCGATCTAAACTGACTGTCAACAGACAGACAGACAGTCAATTCATTCAGTCATCTTACAGGAAAAATATGTTGGTTGGTTGATTCTCGAGGCTGCTGCTGTCTTTTGTTAAAATTCATTTGTTTTTGTTTCTTTTTTTAGGAGGAAAATTCTTTGTTATTGTGGGTGGTTGGTGATGTGGAGGAGAGGGATACTAAATTGTTAGAGATATTTCTACTTCAGATAGAATTACAATTATATCTTTCTTCTTCTTTTTTTTGTCCTGAAATGAGTTTGTGTAATAGAATTATGATTAAAGTGGCGCCGAATTTTCTTTTATAGAATTTATTGTTAATTTGATGGAAAACAGAAGCAAATTTTAGGTTTTTTCTTTATTAAAAAAAAACAATTTCAAATATTTTTCTTATATAATTGAAATTTATCTTATTTATTTCTTTATAGACATTAAATGTATTTTTTCCTCTTTAAGAAAAAAATCTTTGCAAATCCCTGAGGAAATTTATAGATTTTTATCGTAGAATCTATCACCAAAGTGATAACAACTTAAAGGAGCTTATCCGATACTCATGTTTAAATAACTAAAATAAAAAAATTCCTTAAAATGAAATAAACTGAACATAAATTCAAGCAAAAATCTAAAACGTGTTACGAATTTTTAAATCTTTAAATCGAGACTTTTTATGATTTTTACTCATTTTATGAGAACAATTCCAGTTAAATGCTCAGAGAACTAAGAGAAGAGTGAAGCAGGTGTAAATTTCTGGAAATGTCAAAAAAAAACAAGTTTATTTTGCAGGAAAAGGATACTGAACTTTATCCTTGAATATTGAAGTATTAAGCGGGATATTTTTTCATAGAAATTATCCATATTTTTTTTAGAAAATTTTCGATAAACTTCGTTTTACAGAAAATTTTCGATAAATTTCTTTTTTTAGAAAATAAATTTTCATTGAATTTTCTTTCTATAGAAAATTTTCGTTAAATTTTCTTTCTATAGAAAATTTTCGTTAAATTTTCTTTCTATAGAAAATTTTCGTTAAATTTTCTTTCTATAGAAAATTTTCGTTAAATTTTCTTTCTATAAAAAATTCTCGTTAAATTTTCTTTCTATAAAAAATTCTCGTTAAATTTTCTTTCTATAAAAAATTCTCGTTAAATTTTCTTTCTATAGAAAATTTTCGTTAAATTTTCTTTCTATAGAAAATTTTCGTTAAATTTTCTTTCTATAGAAAATTTTCGTTAAATTTTCTTTCTATAGAAAATTTTCGTTAAATTTTCTTTCTATAGAAAATTTTCGTTAAATTTTCTTTCTATAGAAAATTTTCGTTAAATTTTCTTTCTTTAGAAAATTTTCGTTAAATTTTCTTTCTTTAGAAAATTTTCGTTAAATTTTCTTTCTATAGAAAATTTTCGTTAAATTTTCTTTCTATAGAAAATTTTCGTTAAATTTTCTTTCTATAGAAAATTTTCGTTAAATTTTCTTTCTATAGAAAATTTTCGTTAAATTTTCTTTCTATAGAAAATTTTCGTTAAATTTTCTTTCTTTAGAAAATTTTCGTTAAATTTTCTTTCTATAGAAAATTTTCGTTAAATTTTCTTTCTATAGAAAATTTTCGTTAAATTTTCTTTCTATAGAAAATTTTCGTTAAATTTTCTTTCTATAGAATATTTTCGTTAAATTTTCTTTCTATAGAAAATTTTCGTTAAATTTTCTTTCTATAGAAAATTTTCGTTAAATTTTCTTTCTATAGAAAATTTTCGTTAAATTTTCTTTCTATAGAAAATTTTCGTTAAATTTTCTTTCTATAGAAAATTTTCGTTAAATTTTCTTTCTATAGAAAATTTTCGTTAAATTTTCTTTCTTTAGAAAATTTTCGTTAAATTTTCTTTCTATAGAAAATTTTCGTTAAATTTTCTTTCTATAGAAAATTTTCGTTAAATTTTCTTTCTATAGAAAATTTTCGTTAAATTTTCTTTCTATAGAAAATTTTCGTTAAATTTTCTTTCTATAGAAAATTTTCGTTAAATTTTCTTTCTATAGAAAATTTTCGTTAAATTTTCTTTCTATAGAAAATTTTCGTTAAATTTTCTTTCTATAGAAAATTTTCGTTAAATTTTCTTTCTATAGAAAATTTTCGTTAAATTTTCTTTCTATAGAAAATTTTCGTAAAATTTTCTTTCTATAGAAAATTTTCGTTAAAATTTCTTTCTATAGAAAAATTTTCGTTAAAATTTCTTTCTATAGAAAATTTTCGTTAAATTTTCTTTCTATAGAAAGTTTTCGTTAAATTTTCTTTCTATGGAAAGTTTTCGTTAAATTTTCTTTCTATAGAAAGTTTTCGTTAAATTTTCTTTCTATAGAAAGTTTTCGTTACGTTTTCTTTTTATGGAAAAATTCTTTAATAAATTTCATGATAATAAAATTTAAGTACATTTTTCATTCATGTTATTACTCACACATGGACATACATGTGTGTGTGTGTGTGTGTGATGAATTTAAGAAAAAAAAAGCTCAATTGTTTTGAAGAAGAACTTCCTTCAATTTTTCTGTTGGTTCATTTTCAACTTTTATTATTTTTGTTGTTCTTGTTTTTTTCTCACAATGACTTTGAGTACCGGCTGCTGTCTGTCAAGTGGTTTTGGATTCTTTTTCTTCCTTTTTTGTTAACTCTTTTTGCTTTTTTGTTTTTATATTTTTTGTTTACTAAATTTCTTTAGAACTCTTTTGTTCTTTTATTTCCTACACAATTTTTTAATTGTTTTGAGATCAAGATGATGGATGCATGGATGGATGGATGAATGTACTATGAAGGACGGTGGTGTCCCTTTTCCAGGAAATTTACATTAATTTAAGGAGTTTAAAAAGTGAAATATTGTTAGGATTATAAATAAAGGAATAAAACGTGATTTTTGTTTGAAAATGATTTCTCGTTTTTTTAAGGGCTAAAAATTTTAAATTTTCTGCCCTCAATCAAAAAGGATATTGACTTTATCTGTATTGATTTATATTCGTTTTAATTGGTGAATTTTTTTATAAATCAAAAAAAAATGTGTTAAAAAGGAGTTAAAGATTTAACAAAAAGGGCAAAAATTATTTGCACTTTTTGTCCTCATTTCAAAGGGCAACAAAATAATATTTTTATTTGTACAATATTAGATCAGACTTAACTCCAGTTAAAAAATGAAATTGTTTCATTTTTTTAAAAAATCGCAAAAATGTAACATTTTTTGCCCTCAAATTATCATTATTGCCCCCCTCTGTCATTATGTTTGTTTTTATTGTGAATTTTTTTATTCTCTTTTTCATCATAATTCTGTTCATTCACTTATCAATTCAATTTATAAATTTTAAATTGTTTTCTGCAAAAATCCTCATGTCTTTATGTCAGATCTCCTTGAGGTATTCTCTTCACTCCTCTTTGCTACACTCACACGTACGAGTATAAATGTAAGTGATGAGTGAGTGTGAGAGAGTGAATTATTTGCCAACTTCATGTTGAGAGAAGGAAGAGAAATACTTGAGTTGTCTGTCAGTGTTTTTTCATTCACAATTGTTTGTTTGTTTAATTGTTTTCTTTGTGGCTTTAAAATTTCTTCTTCTTTTTTTTATGGGTCTGATGTGTTTCCTATAAAAACTCCTTTTTTTTCTTCTTCTCTTAATAAAAAAAAAAAATAAATTTAAAACATTTAAGTTAATGATACTTAAAAAAAATAAATAATAAAATGTGTTTAATATGAGAAAATGTTGCCTTTAAAATACAACAACAAAAATGTCAAAAATGTTTTTAATTCAAGTGTCTCTGAGTGAGATAATTTTAATGACATTTCAAGAGGTTTGGCTACAAAATCCAAGGGGGAAGAATCATAAATGGGGGATTATTAGCTGAAATCAAAAAATTGATGGAAAAAATTTAAACAGGTGTTAAAGTTATTTAAACACAAAAGATCTAATCAGATTTGAATAAACACGATTAGATTTGATTTGTTTAGAATTTTTCAAATAAGAAATTTTTCCGAAAATTTTTTGTAAAAGAAAATTGTGGGAAATTTTTTTTCTTTAAAAATAAAATTTTCTATAAAAAGAAATTATCCTATAAAAAGAAAATTTCATCAAAATTTTCCTATAAAAAGAAAATTTCACCAAAAATTTGCGAAAATTTTTAATAAAAAAAATTGTGGGAAATTTTTTTTCTTTAAAAATAAAAATTTTTATCAAAAGAAAATTTTCCATAAAAAGAAAATTTCACCAAATTTTCCTATAAAAAAAAATTTCCTATAAAAAGAAATTTTTACCAAAATATTTCTATAAAAAGAAAATTTCACCAAAAAAATTCCTATAGAAATACAATTTCACCAAAATTTCCTATAGAAAGAAAATTTCACCAAAATTTTCCTATAAAAAGAAATTTTCACCAAAATATTTTTATGAAAAGAAAATTTCACGAAAATTTTCTATAAAAAAAACATCACAAAAATTTCCTATAGAAATAAAATTTCTTCAAAATTTCCTATAGAAAGAAAATTTCACCAAAAATTTCCTATAGAAAGAAAATTTCACCAAAAATTTCCTATAAAAAGGAAATTTTACAAAAATTTCCTATAAAAAGAAGATTTCGCGGAAATTTTGTGTAAAAAAAGAATTCACCAAAATTTCCTTTAAAAGAAAATTTCAGGGAAATTTTCTATTAAAAGAAAATTTCAGGAAATTATTCTATAAAAAGAAAATTTCAGGGACATTTTCTATAAAAAGAAAATTTTAGGGAAATTTTCTATAAAAAGAAAATTTTAGGGAAATTTTCTATAAAAAGAAAGTTTCAGGGAACTTTTCTATAAAAAGAAAATTTCAGGGAAATTTTGTATAAAAAGAAAATTTCGCCAAAATTTCCTATAAAAAGAAAATTTCAGGGAAATTTTCTATAAAAAGAAAATTTTTTTAATTTAACATTTTTTTTTTATTTTTTTTTTATTTTTATTTTTTTATTTTTTTTTTATAGAGAAATTTTATAAAAAAAATATTTTTTTCTTCTGTCAAAAATTTTTTTATAGAAAAATGGAAATGACAAACTTTATAATTTTCAAATTAAAATTTTTCCTTAAAAATTTGTTTAAATTGTCATAAAATTTATTAACTTAAATTTTTTTAAAGTTCTAGATGCCATAAATATTAAATTTGTTATAAATTAAAGAGAAAATTTAAGCGTTTTTTGTTTAACAAATAAAAGTGTAAAAAAGTTAATTTCCATTAATAAATAAAAAGAAATTTTCATTAAATATTTATAAAAATAAGAACAAGAAGGTTAATTTCCTTTCAATATTGACTTACAACAGAAAATTAAAACAACAACGATAACAAAAAATAATAACAATTATATAATAAACATAATAATGATGTTTTAATAAACAATAATTATGAAAACGAAAGCAAAAAAGGGTTTTTATATTTAGAAAAAATCCTTACAAAAACAACAGTACAACAGAAAGAAGGGGCATGTCCTCATTTATGTGTCTGGGAATGGAAAAAGAGACAATAATTATATATTTAAGGTGTTTTCTTCCTTAAAGCTCAACAATTTGTCAAAGTGATTAAAAGTAATTTTCCCCAGTTTTCTTTTAGTTCTAAGTTTCAATTAAGTGAAATAAAGTGAAATGTAACGTTACGTGTTAAAAACAATTAAAGATCAACAACAACAGTAATAAGTTGTTAAACTAAACAAGACAATAAAATAATTAACACCTTTAAACATTTAAACGCAAACATAAACACACAAATTGTTAAAGAAGAAAAGTGTGAGAAACAGTTTTTAAACGGAAAAGGAAATAACGGAAATAGAAATAACTCGCAATTCAGTATGTCGATGCGTAGCAATAAATTAAATATACCCACAAATTTTGTGCAACAACAAGCACAACTTATGCAGCAACAACAACAGCAGCAGCTACAACAAAAACAATTCCATTCTCAGCAACAGCAGCCACAACCAGAACACATGCAACAACAACAGCAACAACAGCAATTTATACCACCACCACAATATCAACAACAACAGCAGCAATTATTAGCCCAACTCCAGCAACAACATAAATTTCAACAACAACAGCAACAACTCTCCCAATCACCACCAACACAACAACAAAACCTTAACAATAGTCGTAACAATTTAGCTTCTCTTGTGGCCGCCATCAATGCCAATGATCATCATCATCATCCCACCTACGGCAGTGCTGTAGGCACCACCACAAATGCTGCCATTTTAAAATCCTCTTCCTCCGCATCCTGTTCCTCACCCACCCCACTAAATCCACCACCTTCTTATTCAGCCGCCATTGCCCAAAATCCACCATATCAATTTATAAATCATTATCAAACATCAGCTGTTGGTGGTACAAATATTCAGGATTTAAATCATCCAAATAATAATTCATTGGTTTTAGCCACTTCTCTAACGGAATGTGAGGAACCGGAGGATGATCAACATGCTTTACAATTAGCCCAACAACAACAACAACAGCAGCAGCAACAATTATGTGTTGTGGCGAAAATGCAAAAATCGGTTACAATAACCGTTACACCACAACGTAGCAATTCAATGGATTATTTAAATTTCGAGGAGAAACGTCAATTGATAGCTTCCTCCCTATCGCTCTCGGATATATTACAATGTAATCCAGCAAATAATGTTCAAACGAGCAAGGAAAATGTAACTGGTGAGTTGAGGATTTAATTGTTTTTTTTTTTTTCAAATGGGAAATTAGATAAAATTTGGATTGAAAAAATGGGGGAAAATAATTGAAACTTTAATTAATATATATCAATATTCTGGAGACTACAGTCCAGTCCAGACAACCATAAAGGACTATATAAGGACTACATGGTCCAGATTGTGCACTCTACTACAGTCTAGATTATAAACTATATGAAAATCTAGACTAGAGTCCACAATGTACACTAGACTATAGTCTAATTATGAACTGTATTATAGTACGGAATATAAAATGTATTATAGTACAGAATATAAACTGTACTATCATCCAAATTATCGATTATACTTTAGTTCATATACATCAGATTATGGATTAAATTGTAGTCCAGATTATGCCCTAAACTAGAATTTAAATTAAAGACAATTGTATAATCGATTTTGGGCTATGCTATAGTCCAGATTATATACTCTACTATAGTCCAGGTTATGGTCTGTATTAAAGTTCATGCTATGAACCATATTATAGTCAAGATTATGAGTTATAATTAAGTCAAGATTATTAACAATACTATAGTCGACATTATGGTCTACAACATACACAATATTAATGACTGTTCCATACACCATATTATGGATTATGGACCAGATTATGGACTATACAACTAGTCCACATTATAAACCATACTATGGTAAAGATTATATGTTATTATCTAGTCCAGATAATGTACTATACTACAGATTAGTAACTATGCTGTAGTCCAGATTATGGACAATATTATAGTCGATTTTATAGTCCAGATTGTGCACTGCAGTTCAAATGCTTTAGTCCAGATTATAACTATCTATGTTTAACAATTAGAGAAACGTAGAGATGAATTATACTGTTTACAGATTAGACAACAACAGTTACAGCCGTTACATATTATGGATTATTTCGAAATTATGCAATAATAGTGGTTACTCTATAGTATTACAATACTATGTCGAGCAAGGATTAACTAAGTTAGGATTATTTAAATTCGAAAGTAGGAAACTAATGTGATTATTTCCATATATATATCGGATATTTGGACTAATATAGTCCAGAATATGTCATAAGGAGATTATGTATACTGTAGTCCAGGTTATGTTAATTGTAGTTAGATTATATTATATGAAAATTATGGACTGAACGTTGATCAATTGTGGTTAGACAATCTAATTATGAACTGATTATTTTGTATCCTATTGAATCAGTCCCTCCAGTATATACAACTGTACTATCATCCCTCCCCCCTTACTTTCTATCAGATAATTTCTTTTCCAGATTATAAACTATACTATAGTTCAGATTATAAAATGTACTACAATCTAGACTATGAATTGTAACGTAGTCCAGATTATGAATTATACTGTGGATCAGATTATAGACTATACTATAGTTGAGATTATGGGCTGTACCGTATACCATATTATGGACTATACTATAGTCGAAATTATGGACTAATATTATAGTGTTGATTATGTACTATACTATAGTATTTTATTATATACTATAGTCGAGATTTTGGACTTAACTATAGTCTAGATTATGGGTTATACTATAGTCGAAAGTATGGACTATACTATAGTGTATGATTATTTTACCATATACTATAGTCGAGATTTTGGACTATAATATAGTCCAGATTATATGTCATACTGTAGTCGAGATTATGTTCCATACTGTAGTCCAGGTTATGTTCCATATTGTAGTTCAGATTATGTATTATATCGTAACCCATATTATGGACTGTAACGTTGATCAGATTGTGGTCTAGACAATACTCCAGATTATGTACTACTCGATTTTTTGTATCCTAGTTGACATCAGTTTTCCCTTCCTTTGTATATACAAGAGCTGTTCTTCCTCCCTCCCCCCTTTCTCTTCTTCAATAATTTTTACTCCTAAAACCACCTTTTTGACCACAAAATTGTGTTTCCTTTATTTTCTTAACTTTAATTACATTTCGCACACATACATACATACATACATCCATACATACATACATACATACATACATACATACATACATACATACTTACATACATGTTTTGTTAATAACTTTCAATTATTTTATGATTTCGTTTGAGTGTGTATATGTGTGTATGTGTCTGTATGGTTTTGACATATTATTCGTAATAAAACATTATTATTAAATAAAAACCGAAAGAAAACGAATAAAACAAAAGCAATAATAACATTTGTAAAAATATTTCATATGTTTTGTTGTTTGTTTTTGTTTTGTGTCATACGTTACTGTCAAATATTTTGATTATCATAAATGTCAACGTCAATTTGTAAAGTTATGAGCTGCAACAGCAGCAACTCTCTCTCTCTCTCTGTTTTTGGTTTTTTGTTTAGAGCTTAATTCCAACTATTTTAGATGCCGCATATTTTCAAATGAATTTTTTTGTTCTGATTCTGGATTAAATTAGAGAAAATATAACAACAATGTTGTGACAGATTTTAAAAGTTATCTAAAGTGACACATTTAATGTCAAATAAGTCTGTGATTTATATTGAATTTTTTTATGAGAAATTCAATTGAAAATCATAAAAGTGTGAAATTCATTTTAATTGCAAATAAAGAATTAGATTTTGAAGAAAAAAAAAAATATTATTAATGTTTTTCTTAAGAATGTAATATTTTCTGAAGTCTTAGATTCTGACATTTTAATGTCACAATGATAAAAATCATTGATCCCACATTATTATCATTTTCATTCTATCAAATGTGTCATGTTAGCAATATTTGGAATGTTAACAAGAAAATGCCATTAAATTTAATATATTTCTTTTTGACATTGACGATTTTCTTTTTACTATTTTGTTACCAAAAAAAGGTGAAGAAAAAAAGGCTGAAAATAGCATTTAACAATGCTACATTTATAGTTCTTTGTTCGAAACGAAAAGAAAAAAAAAAGACTTTTTAAATAGAATTTTCTGAAGTCTTCATTCACTATTTTCAGGTTAATTTCAAAGTGTGTGTGTGTAACACACTGATTTAATTAAACATTTGTTTTGGTCAACTACAAACGGTTCTTAAGATTTTTCAAACGCTTTTTTGTTTCGCCAAATTGTTAATTCAAAAGAATTATATACGAACTTTTACAAAACTGCTGAAAATTTAATATTTTTGTATAATTTTGCAAGCTTTCGAAAAGGCTTGATCTGGATTATAGTATAAGCCAAATCTGGCCAATAGTATAGTCCATAATCTGGCCCATAATTAAAACTGTAGTATAGCACATAATATGGACTATAACATAGATCATAATTTAGACACAGTATAGTCCTTGATGTGGACTGTAGTCTATTGTATGGTCCATTATTTGTACTATAGAATGGTTTATATGGACTATAGTCTATTGTATGGTCCATTATTTAGACTATAGAATGGTTCATTATCTGGGCTATAGTCCATGATCTGGACTATAGTATAGTCAATAATATGAACAACAGTATATAACATATTATTAACTATAGTATGGTCTGAAATTTTGTCTATTGTAAAGTCGATAATCCGGACTAAAGTATATTCTATAGTCCATAGTTTGGGATGTAGTATGGTACGTTATGTGGACTATAGTATATTCTGTTATGTGGACTTAAATGTAGATCATTTTCTGCAGTCTAGTATGGTTCATTAGCAGCACAAAAGTATGATTAAGTTTCTCGAATATTGTAGAATTTGAATTATAGTGTGATTAATATGGACTATGGTATAGTCCACAATCTGCACTAGGATACAGTCCACTATCTGGACTAAGGAACATTTCATAAATTGTCCAGATTTTAGACCATAATCTGGACCTTGGTATAGACCGTAATCTGCGCTATTGTATAAACCATAAGCAGGACTATAGTATAGTCCATGATCTGGACTACAGTATTGTAGTATAGTATAATCCAGTTAGCTTTTAATACTAGACAAAGGTTGATTCCTACGAGTGGAGATATTTAATTTCTTACTTAAAAGTATTTTCATCTCCTGTACCGTATTTTCTTTAGTCTAACTAACTTCTCTAAAAACTTCTCTCACGTATACGCCTCAATGCTTTCAACAACTTTTTCTTCTATGAATATAACTAACAATACTACTTTCAGATGTTAATTGTAATTTGCAAGAATGAATGAACTCATTCCCACAAAAAAATGCAATTTAATTCACTTTTGTACTTTAAGGATCCATCTGCCATCTCTGTATATGTGTGAGTATGTACTTACTTACACATATAGAAACATGCTTATCACAGTTTTATTTTTAGCATAATACAGGTGTTTATAATACGTCTGTATGTGTGTGTGTATATGTATACTCTGAATACATTGTGGTGTTAGTAATGGACGCTTGAGTCATTGTCCTTTACACATTGATTTTTATGAGGATGATAAAATTGCTTTTTATCTTCAGTCTAGTTTTTTACAAAAAATTTTTTGTAGTCTTTTGTCTACGAAATTATATAATCAATATTTTGTTTACTTTACAGAGTGAAATGAACAAAATCGTACAAATAAGTCCAATTGATAGACCAGATTATAGACCAGTCGATAGTCAAGATAATGTAGTCTAGATTATATTATAGACTAGTCTGTAGTCTAGATTATATTATAGACTAGTCTGTAGTCTAGATTATATTATATACTAGTCTGTAGTCTAGATTATATTATAGTCTAGTCTGTAGTCTAGATTATTGACTAGTCTGTAGTCTAGGTTATAGACTAGTCTGTAGTCTAGATTATAGACTAGTCTGTAGTCTAGATTATAGACTAGTCTGTAGTCTAGATTATAGACTAGTCTGTAGTCTAGATTATAGACTAGTCTGTAGTCTAGATTATAGACTAGTCTGTAGTCTAGATTATAGACTAGTCTGTAGTCTAGATTATAGACTAGTCTGTAGTCTAGATTATAGACTAGTCTGTAGTCTAGATTATAGACTAGTTTGTAATCTAGATTATATTATAGACTAGTCTGTAGTCTAGATTATTGACTAGTCTGTAGTCTAGATTATATAGTTGTCATTAGTCCAATTTAAAGACTAGTCTATAGGGCAGATTAGAGAATAGTCTACTGTCCACACTATGCTCTAGTCTATAATCCATAGTCTAAAATGTTTAGAGTCTATTATATAGTCAATCTATCGGATACTTCAAATTTGGTGTATAGTTAAGGATTTAAATTTGAAATTGACTTTATTCATTTTTTTATAAATCTTCATATAACGTCCATTTTAGCTATTTTTCTAATATTGACTCCAAATAAAAATAAATTAATCAATAACTTAAATATCATATTAACTTCCTCCTCTAATCACACACACATATACACTCACCCCTATAACTCATCACCCACCAGAAGTATTTCTCTAAAATTATTTCTCTTATAAACAGATACACACACATACATGCAAACCCACTCATTCAGATTCACATTATTAAAGTCAGACAGATTTTTAATAAAATTTCATATTTTTTCCCTCATTTTTTCCACTCATTCTGCCTCTTCCTTTTCCTGTTTTCCATTTGTTTAATTAATCCATCAATTGTAACAGAGAATCATCAAACAAAAAGGCCAAAGACCGATTAAAAATATACAATGAGAGAGAAGTGTGAGAGAGAGAGAAAGAGGAAAGCAAAAATGAGGGAGGGGGTCAGAAGACACACACACAAACAGACAGATACAGTGGCATTTAATAGAAAAAAAGATACTTTATCCACAAAGTGGAAACCACTTAGGTCGAGATATTAATTATAATTATTTTTATATGAAAAACAACAAAAGTGGAATGGGAAATCAATTTTACATATGCAGCATCTCACATACACATACTCATACACATTTAAGATGAATTTGAAATATTAGAAAAATAAATTTTGGAAATTAATAGAAATTTGATTGTCATGATTAAAAAGGGTGAAAAGGGAGGGAAATGGGATTTTAAATTTTAATTGTTTAAGAATGATTAAATATTAAATTTATAAATTTCAATTATGAAATCATTATTTTAAGAAAATATTACTTTTAAAATAAAACCACACACTTGAACACTTGACTAAATGACGTCGTCCCTCGTCTTAATGAGATCCCACGAAATTCATTTGAATTTTTTAAAATGTTTTTGTGAATTTTTGTGAAATTAAACGGTGAATAATAGAAAAAGTCAAATAACCAACAATTTACATAAAAAGAAATTTTAACGTAATTTTCGTAAAATAACAGAAAATTTACACTAAAATCCAAATTTTGGGTTAATTTTTTATAAAAATCAATTTTAATAAAATTTTTTATAAAAAATGAACTTAATGAAATTTAATGAAATTTTTCTTTACTTCGAAATTTAATGAAAATTTTCTTTAAAAACCAAATTGAATGAAATTTCTTTATTAAAACAAAATTTAATGAACATTTTCTATCGAAAGAAAATTTATCGAAAATTTTCGATCGAAAGAAAATTTATCGAAAATTTTCTATCGAAAGAAAATTAATCGAAAATTTTCTATCGAAAGAAAATTTATCGAAAATTTTCTATCGAAAGAAAATTTATCGAAAATTTTCTATCGAAAGAAAATTTATCGAAAATTTTCTATCGAAAGAAAATTTATCGAAAATTTTCTATCGAAAGAAAATTTATCGAAAATTTTCTATCGAAAGAAAATTTATCGAAAATTTTCTATTGAAAGAAAATTTATCGAAAATTTTCTATCGAAAGAAAATTTATTGAAAATCTTCTATCGAAAGAAAATTTCTCGAAAATCTTCTATCGAAAGAAAATTTATCGAAAATTTTCTATCGAAAGAAAATTTATCGAAAATTTTCTATCGAAAGAAAATTTATCGAAAATTTTCTATCGAAAGAAAATTTATCGCAAATTTTCTATAGAAAGAAAATTTATCGCAAATTTTCTATAGAAAGAAAATTTATCGCAAATTTTCTATAGAAAGAAAATTTATCGCAAATTTTCTATAGAAAGAAAATTTATCGCAAATTTTCTATAGAAAGAAAATTTATCGCAAATTTTCTATAGAAAGAAAATTTATCGCAAATTTTCTATAGAAAGAAAATTTATCGCAAATTTTCTATAGAAAGAAAATTTATCGCAAATTTTCTATAGAAAGAAAATTTATCGAAAATTTTCTATCGAAAGAAAATTTATCGAAAATTTTCTATCGAAAGAAAATTTATCGAAAATTTTCTATCGAAAGAAAATTTATCGAAAATTTTCTATCGAAAGAAAATTTATCGAAAATTTTCTATCGAAAGAAAATTTATCGAAAATTTTCTATCGAAAGAAAATTTATCGAAAATTTTCTATCGAAAGAAAATTTATCGAAAATTTTCGAAAGAAAATTTATCGAAAATTTTCGAAAGAAAATTTATAGAAAATTTTCGATCGAAAGAAAATTTATCGAAAATTTTCGATGAAAGAAAATTAATCGAAAATTTTCTATCGAAAGAAAATTTATCGAAAATTTTCTATTGAAAGAAAATTTATCGGAAATTTCATGAAAATTTTCTATCGAAAAAAAATTTATCGAAAATTTTTTGTCGAAAGAAAATTTCATAAAAATTTTCTATAGAAAAAACATTTATTAAAAGTTTTATATAAAAAGAAAATAAACGAAATTTTGTCAAAAAATTATAAAAACTCTAGTTTTTCCATTCTATTTCACACATTCTCATACACATGATCGTGAGTTTAATTATTTAGTGAATTAAACTTTAACTCATAAACTTCACTTCCACAAATAATTAAAAAAAAACTTAAAATTGTGTGAAAAAATAAACGGCAAAATACAAGAATTCACTTACTAACCTACTCAAAAATAGCAAAAACAACAACAATTACAACAACAAAAACATTAACACTTTATTTTTGTAATAAAAGTGAAACAACAATTCCATAAGTGAGAAGAAGAGGAAAACAAAATAAAAATGAATAAAATTCGCATAAAGAGAAATAAAATAAATAAAAGATCGTGTGAAAACAAGTTTCTTTTCTTTTTTTTTTTTTTTTTTTTTTTGCTTATAGATTTTTTTTGTAAAACAACAACAAAAATATTGTAAATTAAAAAATTAATTGTTGTTTTTTGTTTAAAAAAATATATAGGAAAATAAACAAAACAAAAATACAAAAACAAATTAATTAGTAAAATTAAAAACAAAAACATAAACAAAGACAAAACAAGTAAAAATACAATATTCGGCTCTACCGAATCTTCAGTACCCTCCACCACAAATGCGTGTGGTTCTAATTTGTCGATACGAAATATTTTTACTTGAACGAAGAGGTTGCCGAACAATTTTGCTAGTTTCAACTAGGAAACGTTTCCGGACTACAACAAATATTCTGGCCAAATTTCATTGAGATTTGTTAACTTTTGTGGGTATGAGTGTGCCAGCATCAGGCAGACTGACAGATTGACGGACACAGCTAAATCGACACAGACTTTGATTTGATGCAAGAATGTATATATACATGATCTGAGATGTTTCTTTCTTAGCATAACACATGGAATTACACACCACTTATGGTGGTGTAGGGTATCAAAAAAATACTTAACTAATAAATACTGTTATACTACGTAATACACATACACACAGTACACTTATCCACATACATGTGATAATAATTATAACGTTATAAATCTTAAAATTGGGAGTATAAAAAATGACACCCTTCAAGAGAGACAGAGACAGAAGATTAATTTATTCCATAAAATTTATTAAAAATATTTAAAGAATTTATTTTTAAGAAATCTACAAAATTTTTGAATGTTAATTATTTTTATTTTTTAATATTTTTGTTTTAAATAAAATGAATTTAAGTTTTTTTTTAATATTTATTTTCTGACTCATTTAGAGTCGCAAAAAAGTGAGGGGAGAATTTTAAGAGAGAATGGAATTTCAAGGGAAATTATTGTTATATTTTCAATATTTAGAAAAAAAATAGTTTTTTATTTTATTTTTAATTTATTACTTGTTTTTTATTATTATTTTTTTTTTTAATTTTAGGGTGTGAGTGTGTGTTTAGTACAAAAATTTTGGCGTCAATATGCCGCCAAATAAAAATTATAAATATGTAAATTGTGAATAAAAACCCAATGAGCAATTAATGACGAAATTATTACAGCAACAATTTAAATTATCTTTTTAGAGAACATTTTCTATAAAAATTCGTTTATAGAGAACATTTTCTATAAAAGATTCGTTTTAAGAGAACCTTTTCTACAAAAATTTCTTTTCAGAGAAAATTTTCTATAAAAATTTCTTTTCAGAGAAAATTTTCTATAAAAATTTCTTTTCAGAGAAAATTTTCTATAAAAATTTCTTTTCAGAGAAAATTTTCTATAAATATTTCTTTTCAGAGAAAATTTTCTATAAATTTTCTTTTCAGAGAAAATTTTCTATAAATATTTCTTTTCAGAGAAAATTTTCTATAAAAATTTCTTTTCAGAGAAAATTTTCTATAAAAATTTCTTTTCAGAGAAAATTTTCTATAAAAATTTCAGAGAAAATTTTCTATAAAAATTTCAGAGAAAATTTTCTATAAAAATTTCAGAGAAAATTTTCTATAAAAATTTCAGAGAAAATTTTCTATAAAAATTTCAGAGAAAATTTTCTATAAAAATTTCAGAGAAAATTTTCTATAAAAATTTCAGAGAAAATTTTCTATAAAAATTTCAGAGAAAATTTTCTATAAAAATTTCAGAGAAAATTTTCTATGAAAATTTCTTTTCAGAGAAAATTTTCTATAAAAATTTCAGAGAAAATTTTCTATAAAAATTTCAGAGAAAATTTTCTATAAAAATTTCAGAGAAAATTTTCTATGAAAATTTCTTTTCAGAGAAAATTTTCTATAAAAATTTCTTTTCAGAGAAAATTTTCTATAAAAATTTCTTTTCAGAGAAAATTTTCTATAAAAATTTCTTTTCAGAGAAAATTTTCTATAAAAATTTCTTTTCAGAGAAAATTTTCTATAAAAATTTCTTTTCAGAGAAAATTTTTTATAAAAATTTCTTTTCAGGGAAAACTTTCTATAAAAATTTCTTTTCCGAGAAAATTTTCCATAAATTTTCTCATAACAGAATTTTTTTCAGAAACTTTCTTTATAAATAAATTTTAAAATTTCTTTCTATTGGGAAAATGTATGTAAAATTTCCTTTTTAAAAGAAAATTTTGTAAAATTTCTTTTCGAAAAAAAATTCTCTCAAATATTTTCTTTTATTAGAATTTTTTACTTTTCGTAGAAAATTTCCCGTATTAAAATTTTAATTTTATCATAAATTCTTTTAATATACGTTTTGCTCTCTGAAGCGTTAAATCTTTAAATTTCTTTTCTCTCGATTAATTAATTAAATAATAAATTTATTAATAAAATTCATTTATTTAAATTTTGTATTCGTGTGAAAGTTTTAAATATTTTTAATAATTTATTCGTTGCCCTTAAGGTTCATTTCTTTAATAAACAGTCTGTCAGAAAATGTTTGCAACTTTTTATCTCTTTTTCTAATTTTATCATAAGTTTGTGTGTTTGAAATTCTAAAACTGACTTTTTATCATATTTTTTTTGGTGAGAATTGTTGTATCGATTTTAATAAATTTTTTGGGTTCAACGAAAATTTCTACCAAAAATAAAATTATAGAAATTTATTGAAGCGTTAAATGCACATGTTACCAATTTAGTGATGATAACAGCCTAACGAAACGAAATCAAACGAACGAAAAAAGTATGTAAAAATAAACGAAAAAAATGAAAAAAGAAGAAAATAACAATAATACAAAATACAAAAAATGTGCAAAAGTTAGGAAAAAATAAAATTTATACAGTGGAAGCTTCTTTAAACTGACTAATGATATAAGACAGAATTAGGGAATGATTAGGTTATCAGTTAACTTCAGATCTCTAACTATGGGTGTCTTTCCTTGGAAAGAGTTTTAACTACTTAACAAAATGAATGTTGTGTTTCAAAAATCTACACTGAGAAAAATTAATGTTAGATTTTATTGATTGATTTTATAAAATTTTTATTAATTTTTTTTTATTTCATTTCTTCTTTTTTCGCAAAACTTACCTAAAGTTTTGCGAAAAAAACCTTTAATAAAAATTTGGTATGTAAATATACCCCAAAATTTTGTCTCAGTGTATGAAATTCCGATGTGCGCGTTTATTCATTCATAATTTAATTTATAAGATAAAATTTAATTCCACAACTTTATGTTAAAGAACAAAATATTATATTTTGATTCCTTTACAAAATACGATTAATGGCAAAAGAAGACTAAGAAATGATAATTCGGCACCGCCGAATCTTCATTACACTACAACAACTTTACCGATATACTTTTTTTCTAAAAAAATAAGTCTTAATTGTTTGAATTTTTTCCATAATTTTTGGTTAAATTTTTTTCTTTCTATAGAAAATATTGGTTAAATTATTTTCTATAGAAAATTTTCGTTAAATTTTCTTTCTATAGAAAATTTTCGTTAAATTTTCTTTCTATAGAAAATTTTCGTTAAATTTTCTTTCTATAGAAAATTTTCATTAAATTTTCTTTCTATAGAAAATTTTCATTAAATTTTCTTTCTATAGAAAATTTTCATTAAATTTTCTTTCTATAGAAAATTTTCGTTAAATTTTCTTTCTATAGAAAATTTTCGTTAAATTTTCTTTCTATAGAAAATTTTCGTTAAATTTTCTTTCTATAGAAAATTTTCGTTAAATTTTCTTTCTATAGAAAATTTTCGTTAAATTTTCTTTCTATAGAAAATTTTCGTTAAATTTTCTTTCTATAGAAAATTTTCGTTAAATTTTCTTTCTATAGAAAATTTTCGTTAAATTTTCTTTCTATAGAAAATTTTCGTTAAATTTTCTTTCTATAGAAAATTTTCGTTAAATTTTCTTTCTATAGAAAATTTTCGTTAAATTTTCTTTCTATAGAAAATTTTCGTTAAATTTTCTTTCTATAGAAAATTTTCGTTAAATTTTCTTTCTATAGAAAATTTTCGTAAAATTTTCTTTCTATAGAAAATTTTCGTAAAATTTTCTTTCTATAGAAAATTTTCGTAAAATTTTCTTTCTATAGAAAATTTTCGTTAAATTTTCTTTCTATAGAAAATTTTCGTAAAATTTTCTTTCTATAGAAAATTTTCGTAAAATTTTCTTTCTATAGAAAATTTTCGTAAAATTTTCTTTCTATAGAAAATTTTCGTAAAATTTTCTTTCTATAGAAAATTTTCGTTAAATTTTCTTTCTATAGAAAATTTTCGTTAAATTTTCTTTCTATAGAAAATTTTCGTTAAATTTTCTTTCTATAGAAAATTTTCGTTAAATTTTCTTTCTATAGAAAATTTTCGTTAAATTTTCTTTCTATAGAAAATTTTCGTTAAATTTTCTTTCTATAGAAAATTTTCGTTAAATTTTCTTTCTATAGAAAATTTTCGTTAAATTTTCTTTCTATAGAAAATTTTCGTTAAATTTTCTTTCTATAGAAAATTTTCGTAAAATTTTCTTTCTATAGAAAATTTTCGTTAAATTTTCTTTCTATAGAAAATTTTCGTTAAATTTTCTTTCTATAGAAAATTTTCGTAAAATTTTCTTTCTATAGAAAATTTTCGTAAAATTTTCTTTCTATAGAAAATTTTCGTTAAATTTTCTTTCTATAGAAAATTTTCGTTAAATTTTCTTTCTATAGAAAATTTTCGTTAAATTTTCTTTCTATAGAAAATTTTCGTTAAATTTTCTTTCTATAGAAAATTTTCGTTAAATTTTCTTTCTATAGAAAATTTTCGTTAAATTTTCTTTCTATAGAAAATTTTCGTTAAATTTTCTTTCTATAGAAAATTTTCGTTAAATTTTCTTTCTATAGAAAATTTTCGTTAAATTTTCTTTCTATAGAAAATTTTCGTTAAATTTTCTTTCTATAGAAAATTTTCGTTAAATTTTCTTTCTATAGAAAATTTTCGTTAAATTTTCTTTCTATAGAAAATTTTCGTTAAATTTTCTTTCTATAGAAAATTTTCGTTAAATTTTCTTTCTATAGAAAATTTTCGTTAAATTTTCTTTCTATAGAAAATTTTCGTTAAATTTTCTTTCTATAGAAAATTTTCGTTTCGTTAAATTTTCTTTCTATAGAAAATTTTCGTTAAATTTTCTTTCTATAGAAAATTTTCGTTAAATTTTCTTTCTATAGAAAATTTTCGTTAAATTTTCTTTCTATAGAAAATTTTCGTTAAATTTTCTTTCTATAGAAAATTTTCGTTAAATTTTCTTTCTATAGAAAATTTTCGTTAAATTTTCTTTCTATAGAAAATTTTCGTTAAATTTTCTTTCTATAGAAAATTTTCGTTAAATTTTCTTTCTATAGAAAATTTTCGTTAAATTTTCTTTCTATAGAAAATTTTCGTTAAATTTTCTTTCTATAGAAAATTTTCGTTAAATTTTCTTTCTATAGAAAATTTTCGTTAAATTTTCTTTCTATAGAAAATTTTCGTTAAATTTTCTTTCTATAGAAAATTTTCGTTAAATTTTCTTTCTATAGAAAATTTAAGTAAAAATTTTCGAGTGACTTGAATGTTTGTATCATAATAATCTATTGCACACATAAACATAAATAAGAAAAGAAAATTATACGAGGGTTGTTTATTAATTTTTCGTAGCTGTCATTTACAACCAAAAAAGGTGATGTAGGTTATTATATATTCAGGCTTAATCGACTATAACAGTTTCATTTGTTCATTATTTTGTAGTATGTCAGAGACAGTTGTTGTTTTTGTGTTGTTGTCTTTGGTGGTCATGTCTCAAAATTAATAAACACAAACCGAAAACAATAACAAAAAGAATATTATTTATTATTTTTGTTGTTAGCTTTTGTTGTTGTTATAAGGGTTATGTGTTTTAATAGAAATATTTTAGTTACTCATCCATCATCAATTTTTTGAATACTTAAATAACAACAACATTAAAAGACACAGACACACATACACGTCATTTTGATTAACACGATTATTATGATGGAAGATGGAAAAAAGTGAAAGAAAAACCATATTTCGATATTTTGAATCTTCAATTTCAAGCAAAATTTAAGAAATAATTATATCGAATGTTCCTTCAAAATCGAAGATTTTACTGGTAAGTGAGTGAGATCGAAAATTCTGAACACACATTTTTCATTAAAATTTTTTACTTCCATACTACACTCAAACAGTTTAACAGATAAATTTTCTCGTTATAGTAAATTTCGATAAATTTTCTCTTTATAAAAAATTTCTATAGATTTTCTCTTTATAGAAAATTTCGATAAATATTTTCTTCATAGAAAATTTCTATAAATATTCTCTTCATAGAAAATTTCTATAAATATTCTCTTTATAGAAAATTTCGATAAATTTTCTCTTTATAGAAAATTTCGATAAATTTTTTTCTTTATAGAAAATTTCGATAAATTTTTTTCTTTATAGAAAATTTCGATAAATTTTTTTCTTTATAGAAAATTTCGATAAATTTTTTTCTTTATAGAAAATTTCGATAAATTTTTTTCTTTATAGAAAATTTCGATAAATTTTCTCTTTATAGAAAATTTCGATAATTTTTCTCGTTATAGAAAATTTCGATAAATTTTCTCGTTATAGAAAATTTCGATAAATTTTCTCGTTATAGAAAATTTCGATAAATTTTCTCGTTATAGAAAATTTCGATAAATTTTCTCGTTATAGAAAATTTCGATAAATTTTCTCGTTATAGAAAATTTCGATAAATTTTCTCGTTATAGAAAATTTCGATAAATTTTCTCGTTATAGAAAATTTCGATAAATTTTCTCGTTATAGAAAATTTCGATAAATTTTCTCGTTATAGAAAATTTCGATAAATTTTCTCGTTATAGAAAATTTCGATAAATTTTCTCGTTATAGAAAATTTCGATAAATTTTCTCGTTATAGAAAATTTCGATAAATTTTCTCGTTATAGAAAATTTCGATAAATTTTCTCGTTATAGAAAATTTCGATAAATTTTCTCGTTATAGAAAATTTCGATAAATTTTCTCGTTATAGAAAATTTCGATGAATTTTCACTTTATAGAAAATTTCGATGAATTTTCACTTTATAGAAAATTTCGATGAATTTTCACTTTATAGAAAATTTCGATGAATTTTCACTTTATAGAAAATTTCGATGAATTTTCACTTTATAGAAAATTTCGATGAATTTTCACTTTATAGAAAATTTCGATGAATTTTCACTTTATAGAAAATTTCGATGAATTTTCACTTTATAGAAAATTTCGATAATTTTTCACTTTAAAGAAAATTTCGATGAATTTTCACTTTATACAAAATTTCGATAAATTTTCTCGTTATAGAAAATTTCGATAAATTTTCTCGTTATAGAAAATTTCGATAAATTTTCTCGTTATAGAAAATTTCGATAAATTTTCTCGTTATAGAAAATTTCGATAAATTTTCTCGTTATAGAAAATTTCGATAAATTTTCTCGTTATAGAAAATTTCGATAAATTTTCTCGTTATAGAAAATTTCGATAAATTTTCTCGTTATAGAAAATTTCGATAAATTTTCTCGTTATAGAAAATTTCGATGAATTTTCACTTTATAGAAAATTTCGATGAATTTTCACTTTATAGAAAATTTCGATGAATTTTCACTTTATAGAAAATTTCGATGAATTTTCACTTTATAGAAAATTTCGATGAATTTTCACTTTATAGAAAATTTCGATGAATTTTCACTTTATAGAAAATTTCGATGAATTTTCACTTTATAGAAAATTTCGATGAATTTTCACTTTATAGAAAATTTCGATGAATTTTCACTTTATAGAAAATTTCGATAAATTTTCTCTTTATAGAAAATTTCGATAAATTTTCTCTTTATAGAAAATTTCGATAAATTTTCTCTTTATAGAAAATTTCGATAAATTTTCTCTTTATAGAAAATTTCGATAAATTTTCTCTTTATAGAAAATTTCGATAAACTTTCTCTTTGTAGAAAATTTCGATAATTTTTCTCTTTATAGAAAATTTCGATAAATTTTCTCGTTATAGAAAATTTCGATAAATTTTCTCGTTATAGAAAATTTCGATAAATTTTCTCGTTATAGAAAATTTCGATAAATTTTCTCTTTATAGAAAATTTCGATAAACTTTCTCTTTATAGAAAATTTCGATAAACTTTCTCTTTATAGAAAATTTCGATAAACTTTCTCTTTGTAGAAAATTTCGATAATTTTTCTCTTTATAGAAAATTTCGATAAATTTTCACTTTATACATTTTTTGCTAAATTTTCTATTGTAGAAATCTTTTATCAAGTTTTGTTTTACAGAAAATATTTATTGAATTATTTTCTATTTTTAGAAAATTTGTTATAAAATTTTTATAGCAGTTTTTTCATTAAATTTTCTTGTATAGAAATTTTCGTTAAAATTAATTTTTAAAGGAAATTTTCGTTTAATTTTCTTTTTACCATAAATTTTTATAAAATTTTCTTTATATAGAAAATATTCGCTTTATTTTCTGTTTATAGAAAATTTTCTATAAAAATTCTTTCTTTAAAAATTTATCGATATTTTTTTTTGGCATTTTTCGTTAAATTTTCTTATAAAATTTCTCGTTACGTGTATTTTATATTAAAATTTTAGTTTTGATCTTTATCGCTTGTCATTTGGCGTCTTTCAATGAGAAATCAATCAAAATAGAAAATTTTTCCTATAAATAAAATTTTTTCAGATTTATTTTCAAAACGCATAATTCATGGAAAGTGAACTTGCTCGTGCTAAAAACTTAAATAATAAATAATAATCTGAGTCATTTGTTTAGAAAATCACTAAAATGAAAAAGAGATAAATAAATAATTCAAATAAAATATTCAAACAATGTCGTTATGAGATAATGACAGTAATAAAGCAGAAAAAATAAAACCTGAGCGAGTTAAATTTACAAAATGATATAAAAAAATGTAGATAAACACTGAAAGAAATTTTAGGGGAGAATTTAAGATAATCAGGTGACTTTAAGTCACTTGTTAGTGATCGTTGACTAAAAGAAGAGAAGAGAGGAATGAATTCAATTTTATTATCTAATTTAATTATCATTATTTTTCTCTTAATGTATTTAGTTTACGTGTTCTGTAATGAAAAAAAAAAAACTTAAATTTACGTTATTGTAGTTAAAATAACTAAAATATTATCATTCTTTCCTAATCTAACCTTGACTTAATATTAGTTTCTCTGTTTTTTTATACCCTACACCATTGAAGGTGGTTGGAGTATTATGCGATTGTGATGATGTTTGGAAAAATGTTAAGTATACCGTTCGACTCATAATTACTTTCTGAGTCGATTAAATGATGTCCGTCCTTCTGTCTGTCGTTCAAAGGATGAAGCATAATGAAATTCGCCATGTTCGATTGTCCTCTCGAAATGAGGTTTTAATGAAATTTGACAGATATGAGTCCTATGATATTCCAAATCAGTCAATTAGTTCTCATAGGTTCCCTACAATCTCACATATACGCTGGTATTATAGCAATATTAATGGATCAAATTAAGATGAATATAGGCAAAATGTCAATATCGGTCCATAATTTCTTGCAGCTCCTAAATAACGCCACAGAAAAATTTATTTTATCACACGTTAATTTCACAATAACGTACTGCGTACTTAAGAATCTAATTATACGAGGGTCGTTCATTAATTTTCTTAACTGCCATATAGAACCAACAATGCGGTGTAGGGTATTCAATAGTCGACCTGAAATTTTTACTTGTTAAAAATTTGTTACTTCAATAAAATAATGAAATAAAAGTAAAATTAAGTTTCGAAAAAAAAGCTGCGCAATATTTTTTCTAAAATAACAAAAAATACAAAACTACAAAAACAAAAAACGAGAAAAATATCGGAATATGTGGGTATTTGTTAAATTATACACGGTACCAGGGAATTTCACATACATCAATTCCTTCCACCTTTCCCCTTCTCCATTTTGGAACTTAATAGAAATAAAGTGAAACATGCAATAACCCACTGAAAAAAAGCGAAAAAGCAAAAAAAAAAAAAATAATAGAATAATTTGAAATGTTATTAGTGACATGACACACTCATCATTCGTTCATTCATTCATTCACTCATTCAATTTTAAACAAAATTATTATTGTTGTTGTTGTTTTGTTTATATATTGATGATGATCTTCAACATCATCATCATTATTATTATTGTCATTATTAAAAAAAATCATTATGATGATAATGATACTTTAGCAAAAGTCTATCTGTTTATCTGTGTGTATGTGTGTGTGTGTGTTTGCTGTTTACACTAATCATTTTTATTGTTGATTATTTTCGATATATGAAATTTGTTAATCTATATAATCTGGGTGTGGTACCAAGAATGCACTATCATAACTGAATCTTAAATACCAGATCAAAATATGCAATAAATTTCAAAAATTTTTAGGAGTGAGATTGAAAAATTCTTAACACACTTTTTTCATTAAAACTTGTGATCCAATTATTATTTAATTTTTTACAAGTGACCTTTGTAAAAAATGTCCGTTATTACGTTGAATGTTAAACAAATGAATTTTTTTAACTGATTAAAATTAACGACCAGAAAAAAACCCAACTTGGTCCTACAAAAAGTTGGCCGATGTTTGCCTTCAAACTGTTTCCGTACCGGATGAATATGTCCATTAATAGAAAACATGGTACAGGTAGAGGGAATGGTCCAAATGATGTTTTTATACCCAATTTTTAAAATAGATTCAATTTTGCCTTGACTTGGCATCCTGTCACTAAGGTAAATAAGCCCTTGAGTGGTACAAGAACCAAAATGAAGTAATTGTATCAAATCTAAACTGCCGGGAGTTAAGGTCAATGGATGAATATTGGGATTTTGTTAAAAGATAATTAAAAAGCTCTTAAATGGAGTGCAAAAGTGTGGTAGATTTTAAACGGAGATGAACTACCTGTTCAAGCAAAGTGACAGACATCACTATAAATACGTTAATATAAGAGTTTTCGTAAAATGTTCAAAATTTCATCACAAATGATTAAAATAGTTGTTTTTTGTAAATTGTAACTGCAAGTTTAGAATTTCGTTTTTATTAACATATATGTATGTTTAGAATTTTTCGATCTCACTACTTAGAAAATTTTTTGAATTTTTTTTTTAGTTATGGAAAATTTCTTCAATAAAAAATCTTGTATAAATTTTATATTTTTTAAATTTTAAAGAAAAATTATTTTATTCGAACATTTTTTAAAAAATCGTCTTACGGAAAATCTTTTAAATATATTTTTCTTTTTACAGAAAATCTTTCAAAGAATGTATTTTTTATAGAGAATTTTCTAAATATTACTTCCTATAAAAATTTTTCTTTTTACTAAAACTTTTTCTTTTTACAAAAAAATTTTCTTTTTACTAAAAATTTTTCTTTTTACTAAAAATTTTTCTTTTTACAAAAAATTTTCTTATACAATTTTTTCTAAAAAAAGTGTGTGAAATTTAGTTTTATGAAACATTTTTTAAAAATTTCTTCTTACATAATATAAATTTATAATTTTCTACATATTGAAAATTATCTTAAAAGATTTTTTTTAAAGAAAAATTCTTTAAAAAGAAAATAAAAAATTTCTTATTAAGAAATTGTAAAAAATAATTCTTATAGAAAATTTTCACATAAATATTTCTTGCTGTTAAGAATTTTCAAAAAAGAAAAATTATTCTTATGGAAAATAAAAAAATGTCTTATTAAACATTTTTAATAAATTTTTTTCTAACAGAAATTTTTCTTTAATGATTTTTTCTTATACAAATTTTTTTTTGTAAAAAAATCTTTTAATAGAAATTTTTCAAAAAGAATTTTTTCAAGTAAAAAAAATTGTGAAAAAATTCTAATTATGGATTTTTTTAATTTCTATATTTAGATTTATTTTTAATTTTTTCTTATAGGAATTTTTGTACAAAATTTCTTTTTATAGAAAATTTTATATTTTTTTATGTAAAGTTTTCGTTAAATTTTTCTCATTTAAAAAAATTTTTCCTTAACTAGAATTTTTACTAAAAATTTCTGATATTTTATTTGAAATTTAATATTTTTTTGCAAATTGAATATGAAAAATATTTCATTAACATTAAAAAGCTTAATTTATTATTAATTTTAGCAACAGTTGTGCACTTGTTTAATAATAAATATTTACCAACACACTCATGTGTCACCCCTCTTGCCCCATAGTGCTCAAAACACTTTTATGTACTTAAAACTACAATTATTTTCTTTATTATTATGAAAACCACATTTTTTTATAAAATATTTGTATAGAATTTTTAATAAGATTTTACGAGGGGTGTTTCTTAATTCTATCAACAAACATCATTCATTTAGATTTTGTGATAAATTTTAAGAATTTTATTAAATTTCCTAGTGGGTCATTTTTTCACATATTTCGGAAAAAAATTTAATTTTTACACAATTCTTTTTAACAAATTGTGTATAATTAATAAATAAAATAATTATTTATTTGTTAAAGAAAAATTAGCAAAAGAAAAAATATGAAAAAGCAACAACAAATCAGAAAAAAACATGATAATTAAAAATGATAATAAAATATTTATAAACTTAATAAAAAATTATTGTACAATAATAATTATACAATATTTGTATGAATAAAATATTTGGTTGCTACAATAAATAAAATAAATAAAAAAATAATAATAAAAAATAACAAATTGTAATTGTTGTTTGCAAAAATGCATTCAATGCAAAATCCTCTTCATGCGATTCTTTAATAAAAATTACAATAATTACAACAACAAATAACATGAATTACAATTCATTCACAGGCATAAATACAAACACACACACAGAAAATAATTCATTCATTTAAATTGTTGCTGCAATAAGTTTTCTGTTTAGAGAAAATTTGCGATAAATTTTCTTTCTATAGAAAATTTGTGATAAATTTTCTTTCTATAGAAAATTTGCGATAAATTTTCTTTCTATAGAAAATTTGCGATAAATTTTCTTTCTATAGAAAATTTGCGATAAATTTTCTTTCTATAGAAAATTTGCGATAAAATTTCTTTCTATAGAAAATTTGCGATAAAATTTCTTTCTATAGAAAATTTGCGATAAAATTTCTTTCTATAGAAAATTTGCGATAAATTTTCTATCTGTAGAAAATTTTCGATAAATTTTCTATCTAGAGAAAATTTGCGATAAATTTTCTATCTATATAAAATTTGCGATAAATTTTCTTTCTATAGAAAATTTGCGATAAATTTTCTTTCTATAGAAAATTTGCGATAAATTTTGCTTTCTATAGAAAATTTGCGATAAATTTTGCTTTCTATAGAAAATTTGCGATAAATTTTGCTTTCTATAGAAAATTTGCGTTAAAAATTTCTTTCTATAGAAAATTTGCGATAAATTTTCTTTCTGTAGAAAATTTGCGATAAATTTTCTTTCTGTAGAAAATTTGCGATAAATTTTCTTTCTATAGAAAATTTGTGATAAATTTTCGTTCTATAGAAAATTTGTGATAAATTTTCGTTCTATAGAAAATTTGCGATAAATTTTCGTTCTATAGAAAATTTGCGATAAATTTTCGTTCTATAGAAAATTTGCGATAAATTTTCGTTCTATAGAAAATTTGCGATAAATTTTCGTTCTATAGAAAATTTGCGATAAATTTTCGTTCTATAGAAAATTTGCGATAAATTTTCGTTCTATAGAAAATTTGCGATAAATTTTCTTTCTATAGAAAATTTGCGATAAATTTTTTTTCTATAGAAAATTTGCGATAAATGTTGCAAACGATACGGAACGCTCTAACCCAAATATTATTCTATTCAGAAATAAGCATTTGAAATTATCTTACGAATTCTTTATCTTAAAATGGGAGTAGTTTTTTTGGTACGCAATCCATATGTTTCCAAATAGATATTCTGAATGGTCTTGAACTGAACTGAATCTTAAATTAGGACTAGTTTTTCCGTGCCTTGTTTTAAATTCATTTCGTAAAATTGTTTAACTAACATTTACTGCTTATTGTAGGGTGCTATATAAATATTAATAGTTGAATTTTTAAGAGAGTAATAATTTTGTATTGTATGATTATAGATTGTGAGTGGAGGAGAGGGAGAGATGGGAGGGAACAGTATGTATTGTAAATGGTAATAATAGTTATTGGTGTTGTTGTTGCTATTGTTAGCAAATGTTGCCGATACTGCTGTTGTTGCTCAGAAGAGAGCAAATGCTATATAGTTGTAGTACAAGTACTACAAACACACAATTATCTATTGCCACAGTGTTGCAGCACAAAAAAACACAAACACACACAAAAAACTAACAATAATCGAGGGGATTTAAAAAATGTTAAAATATCTTAATTATTATACTTTTTATACTGTCCAACAATACAAGTGGTAGAGAGGGTATATTAACTTTGTTATTACGTGTGTAACGCTAAGAAGGAATCATCTCAGACCCGATAATGTATATATTTTTGATTCAAATCAACATCTCGATTATCTATCGATTTTGCTATGTCCGTCTCGAATAGAAATCATTTAAATAAATTCAGTACATATAGACCGACATCTGAGTCAATCTCTAAGTTCAGTTACTTTATTACCATTCCAAAAATTATCAAAATCGGTTCAGTAGCAAAAAGGTTATAGCCAAAACTATAACTAATTTTATGACGCATAAAGTGTTCCTGTGTTATACGTTTGTGAGTATTTGTGGGAGTAAACATAACGTATTTACTTCACAGACACTTGTGGTGGAGGGTATTGAAGCCGAATATATCATTCCCACTTGTTATAGTTAAAAAGTTTGAATTATTAGCAGATCCGGCACGAACATTATTGGTGTGTGGGGGTATGTCTCCCCATGATGTTGTCCGTCCTACGTTTTATCTGGCAAAACAGATTCTTGAAAAAGCCAATATTTGTTTTGTGTGGGTGGTACCTCTCCCCCTGTTGGTATAGCCTATGTTACTTTTGGGGTACATTGTGATCATTCTGTGAAAATTTCATCAATATTTCACATACATACATACTTACATACACATTTATACATCCTATTGTATACAGATCGATAGTTATATAGATAGATAGATAGATAGATAGATAGATAGATAGATAGATAGATAGATAGATAGATAGATAGATAGATAGATAGATATATAGATAGATAGATAGATAGATAGATAGATAGATAGATAGATAGATAGATAGATAGATAGATAGATAGATAGATAGATAGATAGATAGATAGATATATAGATAGATAGATAGATAGATAGATAGATAGATAGATAGATAGATAGATAGATAGATAGATAGATAGATATATAGATAGATAGATAGATAGATAGATAGATAGATAGATAGATAGATAGATAGATAAATAGATAAATAGATAGATAGATAAATAGATAGATAAATTATTGTGAAAGAAGTTGAAAAAGGTTTAGTCTGTAAGGGCATATTATTGTTAAAACAAAATTTTAAGTCAATTTTGTGAAAAATCGTTTAATTCTACAATTAAGTCTTTTATATTTCTGCCTTTTTTTCTTACAACCAATTTAAATGCCAACTCTTTCCCACAACAACTCATATCAATATTTTATTAAAAAATCTTTTTGCTTTTCTATTTGTGTTTTCCATCTGTCTATTCCTCCTTCTGTCTTTGCTTCAATTCATCAATATCTACTGCAATTTATTGCAGTTTGATTGGAATAATTTGTATTAAAGTTAAATTTGCTTTGATAACTTTAATTAAAAAAAATTTATTGCCATTTTTTTAAATTTAGAAGAATTTTTCATAAAAAGTTAATTTTCTAATTCATATTCGATTTTTTTCCATTATCTTTTTAGGTAAGTTTTTGGAATTGCGATGAAGAAGACCATATTTTCTTTTATTATTACTGGCATGAATAACGCATGAGATGATTTAAATGATTTTCTTCTTTCAGTATTTGGTATGTCATTCGTTACATCTGGAAAGAAAAGTAAATATTTTCCAAGGAAAAAAATTATTATTTCGATTACATTTTGTTTTGAAAGAGAAAAATAATAAATATTTTATGAAATTAATAGGGAGATATTAACATCTAAATTAAAGCCATCACTCGAACAAAGAAAATTTCAGGCAGTACTAAAATGATTGAAGATTGAAAGGTATATTGTAAATCTGAGAATACAAAAAATTTGTAGCTTAAACTTTATGTATTAAAAAGAGCTATAATTGAAACCAATGTAAAATTAACATTGAATATGGTTAATTTAAAATCATTCTCTTTTTAGAATTGTTTTTTACTAAAAAGTAATTTTAAATATTTTTTTTGCATAATTTTATTAATTAAAATTGAAAATTTTCATTCGGTTTAAATGAAAACCGTTTAATTTAAATGGAATGAAAACCTGTTCTGTCAATCACAAATAAACTTTGTTCAATAATGATTTTATTTCTCTATGTGTATAATCGAAAACAATGTGATATTAACATTGGAAATAATTGATTTCAAATTCAATTCAAATGTTTGTTTTTAGATTTTAAATAAAAAATTACTTTTATTTAGTGAATACTTTTTGGGTTTAACCTCGTATATTTATGAAAATTAAAATATTCCGAATTTTTGATTAAAGAATATAAAAATATTAATTTTTCAAAATGACCAACTTTGGTAGAATATTGTCCCCAAATCGATTCCTTTTAAAAGTTCCAATTTCAGTATATTTATATGGGGAATTGAAAAATAATATGGACCTATATTAAGCCTTCTAACTTAAAAAGGATTCGAATAAACCAGGGTATAGATGGGTTAAAATTTTACTTCATGTTGAGTATCTCTAAAACTGAACCTGGATTGTAAAGCGTATTTAATTGAGATTTACCAGGACCTTTTGTCTCAGTTAGTAAATGTATGAGGGCTACCGAATATGTCCACAGAACAGATAGGAGTCTAGATTTCTCCATGTGGACACAGGTATATCACCTGTTCTAAATATGTGAAATTTAATCAATTTATCTCTAACGGTTAAAAAGTTACAGAATTATTTCGTAAAAAATACATTTTGACACACTGTGAGCCAACCACAGTGTCCTAATTAACCGCCTTTTAACCGCAGATTACTTGAACCAATATATGATATAAATTAAAGCAAAAGAGATCAATAAAATCAAAAAATTTAAAAAAATCACTCGAAAGTCTGGTCCAATATTAACTTTCTGTTTGGTAACTTCAATAAAATTTCCCACAGTAGTAATTGAAGTGTAATTGTGTTTAAGTCTAGAAATTGGATGATGGTCCACAGCTCAGTTCAAAATAAACAGATGCAGGTTTGTTTAAGCAGATTTTAAAGTCCTTTAAGGAGTTTTAGTGGAAAAATTTGGCTTCAAAATATTTTTTTATATTTGTAAAAATCATTTTAAAAGAAAAAAGGTTCTACACGGTTCCAAAATTTCACCCGACTTTTTACTTTATTTAATGTCTAAAGAAAATATTTTTAAAGAAAAGATTTGGAAAAAAATCTGATTTCACTTCCACTATGGGATGATTTACTTGCTATTTTAGCAATATTTATTTAAAATTACAATTTAAATTAATTTTTTATACGGAACACTGTGCAAGGTTTTAAATCGTAAAAAGGCTTTCGAAATATTTGAATCCTCCGATTTCAAAGTCTACTTCAATAAGGAAATAATTTGAAAATTATAATAAATTTAATATTTTTTATTGTTATTTTAACATTTATTATAATGTCAAATCAACGTTGTTTCCATATTGATTAAAAAGTGTTAAAAATGTTTATTTTCATCTAAACTAAAACAATATTGAATTTATAATTTTTATAAATTATTTTTTTTACGAATCTGAGCTTTAAGCATAATATGATTGCTTGACAAACAAGCTATTATAAGCTATAATCATATTATGATTTAATTGACCATACTATAGTTGACTGTGATTTCTATAAGAACAGCTCATAAGTACCTCCCTTCTATTACCTTTTTTTTTCTTTTCGCATTGCAAAATAAATATTTTCTTTATGCAAATTATTTTTATTATTTATTTTTATCTTTCTTTGTCTCTAAATATTTCAGTTATTTGAAATTCTGATCTGTCTTTAGTTTATAAATTATGTCTCGTCTGTGTCATCAGACTCAGCACAAAACTTCCATAATGAATAAAAGCTTTACGATGCAGCCAAGTTATTAAAATAAATGTTTTTTATTTTTCTATGTTGAACTTTTAATGGATCAAAAAATGTGCCATAAATAGGAGGCAGACAGAGGGAAATTGACACAATTTAAAGGAAAGTTGGAAAAAGGTTTTATTAAATTTCCAGAAAATTTGACTTAAAAAAAGTAATTTAAAGTTGAAAACAAATTATTTTTTAAATTCGTTTTAAAAAATGAAATATTTTTTAATATTTTGAAAAAAAAAGTTCAAAATTTTTCTTAAAATTTAAAATCTTTAAATTTCTCTCTCCACCCTTGTATTATTTTATTTCATAATAAAATTTATATTGTTTGTGAGAAACATATTGTTGTATTATTCTAGTTGACACAATTATTTGTGTTGGCTTTTTTATTGTCATCGATCGGGGCGAAAATGGTAAATATAAATACAATTGCAGTGAATGACTTGTTGTTGTACGTTCATTTTTGCATTTTATTCATTCATTCAGTATTTTATTATTTTTATATTCTGAATATTTAAAACGTATAAAAATTGAAGTCATAAACATTTGTGACAAATACAAAATTTTTGTCTCATGAATAAACATCATTTGCCATTAAATATCATGACAGGTAGTCGATTTCATGACTATAGATTCTGTAGAAATGTTATTTTTAGATATATATTTTCTTCAACTTCTGTTGTTTAATATTAAAAAAAAATATTGAAAATAATGTTTAAAATCATTTAAAAAGAATTTTCAAAAATATATTATTTTTCGCCTTAATATATGCTTTATTTTAATACCAAGTGTACTCCTAAAGGTATGTGTTATCTAAAAAATTTTTGGTGGATTGGTGGATTTTTTGGCTAAGTAAAATAAACAGTATTTTTTGATCCCAATTTTCCACCGAAACGTATGTAAGTTTATGAAACTTTGGTCTTAGATTGTTAGGCTTTATTTTGTATTCATATTATGATATTTTTTATTTTAAATTTAAGAAGCATTTCGTGAGTCTTAAAAGTATACTTTATCCATGTTAATATATTTAGAAAATTGCAAACATATGCGTTGATCTAAATAAAGTAATAATAGATCTAGAGAAAAGTGTGTTGAACAATTTATGTGGTATTAAATAAGTCCTAAAATTTGGCTTTTTTAAGCTTAACATTTTCATATTTTACCTAAAAATAAGTTTTAGTTTTTAAGCTTAAGTTTATTATATCTGAAAGATATTGGAGCCCCAAAAGTATGCTTTAGTAAATGGTCTAAATTTAAAAGTAAATTTATTCAAAAGTTAATAACACCTAGAAATAGTGGTTGAATTATAAGCTTATTATATAATGAAGTATGCTTTAGTTTTTAAGCTAGATCACTGTAAATAACCTTCAATCTTGCTATAGTGTTTGAATTCATCCAGGTTTAAAATTAGTTTATTTAACCTTAAGTGAGCCCTAAATGTAGCCATTGGAATTTAAGCATATACAAGAAAGTTCAGACTTAAAAGTATGCTTTAGTTTTAAATTGAAAAAAATTGTAAAGAATGCAACAATTCTCTAATGGATCTTGGTCCGGAATAAATAAATCTTAGTCATTAATTTTCTCAGTCATTAGTCATTATTTTACGCGATTTGAAGCTTTATAGTTTATTTAAAAGGAAAACTGTTTCGATATTTATCTCTACATTAAATTTTTTTCAAAAAAATCTCCTAAGAGTATGCCTTATTTTTTATTAAAAACCCTTTAAATATATGTGCTATTAGATAAGACTATAATTAATATTTCCCGATTTCGTAACTTAATGAAGGGAAAGAAAAATAATTTTGAGTTATTTGGAAAACGATCAGTGTTATTCGTTAAGAAACAACTTTATTTAAATTATATAATTTTCCCCAGTTCCCCTTTAAAATATGCATTATTTTTACCTCTAAAATATATGTCATTTAATAAAGTTTATTTAGGGAAACTAATCAACATTATTATTTCCCTTAAAGTATGCCTTACTTTCTTCATCAAAATTTTTCTCATAAGTATACTTTATCTAATAATCCTTTAATAACTAAGAACCCTTAAACTATGCTTCACATAATTTTTGTTTTTTTCTCATAATAAAACTAAAAATGTTTCTTTTCATTACAAATCTAAATATTCTTTCAAAAGAATTCGTAATAAAGTTTTTTTTTGCTTTTCCTCATTTTTTAGTGTCATTCCACTCTCAAGCCAGCACAACTTTGACCCGACAACTACTAATTAAAATATGCTATTGCTTCATATACAAACAAAAACATATATTTCTATACAACTTTTTTCCGAGAATAAGCGAAATGAAGAAAATTTTCATTCTCTTTATGTCTCTGGCTTTGTTGTAAGTGTGTAGAAATAGCAGCAAATGCAAATATAGAAACAACAACAACTTGACGCTATTTTACTTCCGTGTCATTATCATAATTTCCTGTTTATGCTAAAATAGTCTTTATGTTGAAGAAAAAAATATGAATGGAAATGAAATGAATTGCTGTATTAACTCTTCTTCTTCGAAATGTTAAAGTAGAAATTTTAATTCTAAGGACGTTTTTTTTTTCTCCCAGACTTTGAGGTTTTGTTTTTAGAAAATTCTTAGTTGATTTCCTTTATTATTGTCTTTATTGCTGTAGGTGAAAGATGGAAGAAGTTTAAGTTCATCATTGGGAGTGTAACACTAACGTTTTAGGAATTTAATTGAAATTCAAAATTAGATTCAATTTGTTTATATCGCGTCAGGTTTTCTCGTAAATCATCCTTAAAAGCTTCAAACCACACAACTTTGATCCAGTGTATTATTGAAAGGATTATTCGATGTTCCTTAAAAATGATTCAGATTAGAAAGTGCACCAAACTTTTAGGTATCCACAATCTGGTAGTTATAAAAGCTTAAATTACAAAGCCTACTTTTAGGGATATTCAAATGAAACTTAATGTACTTAATATATATACTTTTTAGACTAAGTCATTTATTATTTACGGTCATTTCAAATACTATCGGTTATGAACTACAGCATACTTTGAGGCTCCAACAATTTTTTTATATATATGGATTAAAAAACTTTCTTTTAGGCGCGTTATTTGAACTGTTTTATTTTTTAAACTAAGATAAATTCAGAAACTTTGTAAATATTTTCATTCTAATAAATTGATTTTTTGATTGATTGTTAGCATACTTTAAAGTCTTCACAATATTTTAGTTAAGCCTAAAATTCAGAGCCTTTTTATAGGATTCATTAAATACTACTTTAAATTCGGCTTTTAAACAATTTTATTTTTAATCTCAGACGGACTGAGAAAATATTAAAAATCTTTAATTCTAATAAAATGCTTAAGATTAAAATTTAACGCTTACATTTTGGGCTTTACCATCGTTTAAATATATTAAACTTAAAAGGTCTACTTTTAGGAATCATTTAATGCCTCTTAGAGTGATACATATTTTATTAATGATTCATGTACTTTTTTAAGTTTAAGCTTAATAACTATAGCATATATTTAGGTCTCTACAATGTTGTTAATATAGTAACCTTAAAAGAAGTATACTTTTAGAAGTATACTTTCAGATAAAAACTAAAGCATATGTTTGTGAATATATTAAGCTTAAAATCCAAAACCCACTTTAAGGCTGATCTAAAGTGATATTTGATTTGGACTATAAAATCAAAATTATATTTTTATCCTAAGCGTAAATTATTGATTAATTTTCCAACCAAAATGCATATTTTATCGATTATGCTGACCAAACAAAAACTCGATATGCTCTGTCCTCCAGTTTAAACGCCCATTTTATAAAAGGCTTCAAAAAGTTTAAAATGTCCTTCTGGGGTAAATTCTATTAAATAAAATTGGAACTCGTTTATTTTCTCTTAATTTTTTAAGTCTATTTTAAGGGTTTTTTTCAATTTCGAAAAGTTTAACACACTTATTTAATATATTCTCCATAGTTGAAACGAAATGTACTGCCCTCCATTTCAAACGTCCATTTTCTAAAAGGCTTCAAGAGGTTTAACAAGTTTGAAGTTTCAATTAAATTGTTTCTCTTTAATGATCTCTTAATTGTTTAGCTTAAAAATTAAAGTATATTTTGAGGGCTTTTTCTTTTAGAAACATATTTTAAAGCATAAAGTCGAATACAAAATTACTAAAGATAAGAGAAAATTTAATTTTTTTAAGACTTTCTTGAACACAGATCACACGATCTAAGCATAATCGCGGCTTCTATAAAATTAAAATTTTCATTTCCTTCTAGTCTAAATCTATGGTAGATTTTTTTAAAAATATGCAACTTTTTTTTAAAGCTAAGACCTTATTAAATATGTAGTATGTTGCCTACTTTTAGGCCTCTTGAAATATTATTTCTTTTTGAAATAAATAAAATAATCATTTTATTTTTAACTTAATTTGCAAACTTTTAAATAACTTTATATTTTCATTTAAAAAGTAAAGACTACTTGAAGCCCTTTTTAAATTTTTGATGCCTACTTTTAGTCCACTTAAATATTATTTATGAAATTTACCTTTTCTTACTTAGTAAATTTTGATTCCTTTCTTATCCATACTTTTGGTCAAACTTTTAAAATATATTGAACAGATTATATGTTACGTATTTATAATTTTTTCTTAAAAAACTAAAGCCTACTTTTAGGTCTTATTGAAAACATATTATGTTGCCAACAATTGAGGACTAAATTATTTGTTCAACAAAACTTTAATTTTTTTCTTAAACTTAACTTGACATATCTAAGACTTGTTTCTATATGCTCTTGAGATTTAAATACTATTTTAAGTTTTTCCATGCCTACTTTTAGGGCACTTTTTTAAATTATTTTAATTGAATTTATATTTTTACATTTAGCAAATTCTCTAATCTAAAGTTATGGACAAACTTTTTGAAAATTATTTAACAGATTGTATATTTTTAAAAAGTTCGTCCTTAGTTCGACTTTAGGGCATTTTTTTTGCTTTGTATGTTGTCCATATTTCTGTTGTCAAATATATTTTTTAACAAAATCTGTATTGTCCGCAAAACCATTAATTTTACTCTAAACTGAGAAAATTATTTTTATTTTCACCTCAAAGCTAAAGCATAGTTTCAGGAATCCTTAAATACAAATTCTGTTGCCTACTTTTAGGCTCATTTTTAATATTATTTCTATAAATTCTTATTTTTTCTAAATTTGCTTATCTTTTATTACCTTGTCAAAAATATAATTTTCCTTTGTTTTCTCTCCTTTTTCGTTTTTATTGTTCCTTCTATAGACTAGACACTTTATATTGATTTTTGCTTTATACATTTTTAAATTATTTTTCTGTATGACATCGGAAAAAAATCCTTAAATGTTATTGCTTCTTATGTTTTGTAGTCTTTGAAAATAAGTAAAAATTAAAATTGGCTTTTTGCCAAAATTAGAAAAAAATCCAAAGGAAAATTACAATAAAAAGGGAAATCAATTGCTGGCAACTAGATTTTCTTAACTAACAACAATATATAGTTATTATATCTCTATACCACCGACTTTAGGCTGCTCAGTTTTATTATTCGCAAAAAAAAAAAATAATAATAAAAACTAAAACAAATTTATGAAAAAGGTCAACAAATAATTTATTTTCACTTGAAATGGAAATAAAGTACTAAATAGAAAACATACGAGTTATTTTAAAACGATGGCACCGAAAGTCTCCAACAATTTCTATAAATTTCTAGGGAAAATAGAAAAAAGTTTTTAATTTTTTTGTGGAAAAATAATAAAAATAAGCAAAAGTGTTTTGTCAGTTTCATTTTCAAGTATTTCAAAGGATTATGAAATTATTTTTCAAGTGTTTTAAAAGTGTTTTCGCAAAAAAACATACTGAGATTTAGTTAATAATCAAACAATTCTAAATTGGTCATATTTTAGGAGACAAAATTTTTTTTCTTCAATTTAATTTTAAGGAAAGTGAAATTGAATTCTTATTCTTTTTAGGCTTTTAAGTTGAAATATTATAATCTGAACAAAAATCTGAGATATTTGCAATTAACCTTCTAACTTTTGAAACCTTAATTGTTTTTAAAGCTTAAATATCTTAACGACTTAATTAACATTATTTGGAAAAGAGTGAGACCGAAAAAAAATTTAACGTACATTTTGCTGGGAACTTTTCCTTAGAAACAAATTAAAATAAATAAATTTATCTGTATTGCCTTGTCGTCAGTTTTGGACACCCTGACATCCAAAATAATTGTTTGATTAAAAAAAAATTGGCTTAGATCATATGTTTTTGTCCTGTGAAATTTTTTGTAAGAATAAATTTTACTGATATTTCTAATATTCTAAATGTCACTAAAAATTGTATGTTCTGGCACACTATACATGATATTGAAAATTTCGCGAATTAAAACTAATTTTGCTTTTTTTCATATTGTTCAGATTTGCACCTTAATTGACTTTAGCGTTCAAAGCTCAAAACCTTGACCCATTGTAAATTATGAGAAGAACTACTTTCCCTTCACCTTGTAGTACTGAAAGAACTACTTTTCCTTAAAATAATTTATATTAGAAACTATAGCATACTTTTTGAAAGTCGATATAATAAGCTTTAAGCCAAAGCCTATCCTTAGGGCTTATTAAGTAAATTTTAAACTCCTAAACAATGTAATCTTGGATCTAGAAACCCTACAATATTTCAAAATATTATAAGTTATAAAATAAAGCATACTTTTGGGACTGAACAATCTTGTAAATATATTAAGTTCTACTTTAAGGTGCCATTAAAGTGCTACATAAACTTTTAAATATTTCAAGATTTTGTTTAAAAAATATTGCACACTTTTAGGCATCTACAATCTTGTAGCTGTTTAAAGCTTAAAATCCAAAATTTTGAATACGTCTCATGATAATTGGTTTCCAAATATCTGATTTAGCGGCAAATAAAAGAGGGAGTTGTATCCCCCATCTAAATGAAATTTTGAATGTCTTATAAATCTGAAATTATAGAAAATCTTTAAAATTTAGCATATTTAGAGCGTTTAAGAGAAAATAGTTGGATGAGGCAGGGAGAAGTGGTATGTTATTCTCTATATGAAAGAAATTTCAAATTTCCCATATCATTCTAATTGTTGCATTATGTTTCAGTTAGATAATGTTAGATAATGTAGGGGGGAGTAGTATCCCCCATATGAATAAAATTTGTCTTTTTTTTAAATTATGTCTTCAATACACGTTACCACTTTTTCGGGTTCACTCTTTCTACAGAGTAATAAGACACTTGTTTTTACGAAAATTGACTCATCTTTCCAACAACAAAATAAGTTTTATATCCAAAAACAAATAATATGAAATGAACAGAAATACACACAACTGAAATAAAATTTTATTTGTAATTTTATATATATAAAAAATACAACAACAAAAAAGTTTAATTATTTAAATTTTCAATTAAAGTCATTTTGCCATGAATCATCATTTGTCAATATTGAAATTGTAAATTTAAGCCAACACGAGAATACGATTTTTTTTTTTTTTTTTGAGGTGAAATAAAGATAAAAAATAACGTTGGAAAATAATTTTAATAAAGTGAAAAAAGGTGGGAAAAAGGGTGGAAACAATATCGTGATCATGTAAGAAGTTTTGGCATAAAAAATTGATATTTTTCAAAAAAGAATTCAATTCTGTTAAAAGTTTTAAGCAAAATTTTGCTGAGAAAATATACAGATCCAAATATGGGATCTGCAGGAAAGTAGAGGAAATACGGGATCTTGAAATATCCATAATTAGCCACTACTTCTCTAATTATCTAGAAATATATGGGTTTCTAAACAAAAGCCTCTAATCAAGCCAACTTCTAACACCCTATCCTGCATTGAAGTGTATTTCGGTAAGGGCGTTTTGAATAGATCCAACATCGATCGATCTATTCAGAAAGGGCAAGATCTGGACTGTAATGCAGTTGAGCCTAGTTTATGATGATTTGGAGAAGTACAAGCGTTTATATGGTCAGGGCCGTTGTCTGTCTCGAGCCTCTTGATAAAATTTAAAAATTTGCCAAAAATTCTTTTATGAATTCAGACAAAAGAAATTTTGTATTTAAATGGTCATTGAAAGTCTCTTTTTTAAAAATTCCTTGCATATGTAGTTTAAGAGATTTTCAAGCCAAAATAAGTCTTAAACCCATTTTAACCCCTGTTTAGTCTTTCTAGCTTAGCGAGCTTGATAGAGTTTTTAAAATTTTCTAAAAATATGTTTCCAAAAAAATGTTGATGAAATTTATTCAATATGATATAAATGAATTTTCGTATTAAAAAGATTCCCATATTTCAATGCAGAAATACCCAGAATCTCCACAAATCACCTTTTCCTGAATTAAAAAAAAGAAATTATCATACCCAAGGTGGCCAACTTTGGAGAGTCACCAACTATTGCCTTAATCAGTTAAAGGGCCTGTACTCTTCCATTTTAATTTAAAGTCAATTTAGGACTAACTATGCGTAATTTTGTTGTTATATCTCTAATGGTTTAAAACAAACAGAATTATTTACAAAAAAAGCCGATTCAGACACACTGTGCTTTCTTGATTTTACTTAATTTTTATTCCTGGACTCGAATATGAATTTTTATGAAAATATTGATTTTTTTATTCGAAATAAAAGTGATAATTTCTTTTGTCATAATTCACAAATAAATTTTTGAATTATTAAAAAAATCAATGTGCCCGAGGTGGCCAACTTTAGAGGGTAATGGAGAAGGGCGCTGACCAGATTGATGCATGTACTCTTCCAGTTTAACTCAGAAACACCTTAACTTTTACCATGTTCATTTTTATTACGATATCTGTAAGGGTTTTTAAGTTACAGAATTATATCCCAAAAAAAGTGTAATTTGGATAAATTATGTGATTTTGTGTTGTCTTTATTTTGTTAAGAGGACTTCATTGTTAAAGAATTTGATTTTCTAATGGAATAATTGATTTTTGATAGGAAGCATAGGTGATCACAAATTTTCATACTTTTTGCTCTAGAATAATTATTTTATAAGAAATAAAGGCAATTTGTGATCTCCTTTTATTTTCCTATAAAAAATTCCTATATTTTCTTAGAATAAAAAAACAACAATAAATTTCAAATTTAATTACTTTACTTTTACCTCTTTTTAATGTTAATTTGTGCTTCTTTTTCGCACATTTTTTGATTATTAATTTTATTTTTTTTTTTAATTTTATTTAAAAGTTTATTTTTATGTCTTTTCATCACCTATTTAAGTTGTAATTAATTTATTAATAAATTAAGCCTTTTTAAAATTGTTATAGAAGTGTGGCGCGAATATTAAAAAACAACAACAACAATGAAACAAAAAACACATAAAAGAGAAATAATTATTTTATTAAAATAACCCATACAAATATAATGCTCTTAAAGGCACACACACACACATGTACATACACATTTGGGACGGAAAAGATTAATTCGTTCAAGAGTTTTCTTTTCGCTTTTTTATTATTTTCGATTTAACTTTAATTACAGTTAATTGTTGGTGGTAACGGTTTATATTTTTGTATGTTTCATTTTATGTTTTTTCTCTTTTATTATTTTGAGTTTTTGCAATATGGAAAATTGGGGGAAATGTGGAGGTATTAAGGGGGGTTCAATATGGGTGGAATGAGAAATAAAGGAGGTGAATTTAATAAATCTCTATCGGAAAAATAATAAGTCTTGTGATTTTCTAAAACGATGTGCTAAATTATGCGAGGGTCGTTTTATTGCTTCTCATATGTCCATACAGGCCCCTTTTAAAATATCACTTTAAATGGCATAAATATTATATTTTCGTTGATAACGAAATAATAACTAATTAAATTAACACAAAAAACAACAATCCCATATTCAAAATTATACGAGGGTCGTCAAGAATTTCTTCCATATCAAAAAAGCACTACCCAAGCTCTACCAGGAAACGCATACATTTCACATAAATATTAGTGTCACAATAATGTACTGCAAACTTAAAATTAAATTATACGAGAGTCGCTCTTTAGTTTTCCATTTGCAATTAACATTGTGGTGTAGCGTATGTAATAGTCGGGCTCGACCGACCATAACATTCTGACTTGTTTTTTTCTCTCTCCCTTTTTTAATCTCAAGAGCAAAAATTCTCACAAATGAAAGATTCTCTCAAAATATCTTTGCAAAACATTAAATATAAAAGTATTCTGTAGATCAAAGAAAGGGAATTCGGGATCCTAAAATATTTAAAGAGTCATGAAATATTTTCGATTTTTGATCCGACCACTTCCGTCACAGAATCTATACTTTTCTTAGTACTCTGTTTAGGGTAATGTAAGAGAGCTCCGATTTTTACCGGGCTCTTCAGTGCTTTGATAACGCAAAAGCCACTTTCACTGATTATTTTCATTATTTTCCTTCTTTTCCAATCTCCTATCGATCGGATCACTGTGATCACTTTTATCATCTAATAAAAAAGATTGAATTTTGAAAAAAAATCTAAAGTTCTTAATTATTCATAAATAAAGTGCATTTAGTATCCTGAAGGAAAGTCGTATATAATTGTATAAAATAGGCTTCGAGATCAGTGTGATGTACAGTGCATATAAATCGATTTTAGTTCTGTAATTTTGCAACCGTTAGAGATATTGAAATTTTGAATGGTTGAAAATAAGGAGTACAAGCGCCTACTTGGTCAGGATCACAGTAGGGCACCCTCCAAAATGTATGTGTAAAAATCGATAATTTTGGGGAAATAATTCAGTAACTTTTGAACCAAAAATTCACATAATTCGAGCTGAGGAATTTCCAAGTTTGCTTGCAGATGTATTAGAATGTTTTGGATCGTAATCAGTGACCCTTCAAATTTGGCCAGCTCGGTCAAATTAAAAAAAAGCCAACAATTTATGAGTTGAAAGAGGAAATTTACTGGAACGTTGACAACGTTTATTCAACAATAAAAACCATTTATTTCATTATGAGCGAAAATGTTTAATATTTCCTAAATTCTCAAATCGCAAATTTGGAATCATATTTCAATTATCTTTAATTTATAGCTGCATATGAAAGGGAAACACTTAAAAATAAATTCTGCCGGTCGGCCCATATAATGACTGAGCGAACATTTTAGGGAAAAAAGTCAAATTTTTTAAACATGATTTACACGGATTGGGATTTTGAGTATTTCCGTATGAAAAAGTGGAAAGTCGATTTTATTAGAAATCAAATATTAATTTTAATTATCAAGAAAACAGCGAAAATTCGAAATTTATCAATTTCTTGATACATTTTTGACTTTAGAATTCACTTTAATACTTCGCTTAAAAAATGGTGTATCTCCAAGTCAAATACTTGTCTAACCTTAATAAAGCTTCCTCTAGTCAAATTTCTCCGACAGAAATCGTTATCTTTATTGATTCATTTTTCCCATTTTTGTGTTTGTAAAGCAAACTTGAGAATCATTGACTACTTTACTGACCCCTAAGTAATGCGGACGGTAGTTAGTTTAATTTCTGTAGCATCTTAATTCTGAATTTTTATGTTTTTTTTTTTTCATTTTCTGTCAATCCCGCATAAAAATTATTTTGTTTGTTTTATTTCTCTTATTTTTGCGTTTTTAATTGTAATTCTCTTTTAAAGTTATTTTTCTGTCATTTTTATTTTGATTTAGTTTTTATTGTTGTTTCTGTTTTCAGTATTAATTTTTGTGGTTGTTGGTGTATAATTTTTTTTGTTGGTTTTTGTGCCTTTTACTCCATCACGCTTGGTTAACTCTTGATCTCGGTTTACAGTTTTTTTTTTTTTTTTTAAATTAAAATTTTTTTATAGTTTTTTGCAACATTTTCCATTTGTTGCAAAAAAAATGTTTAATTGTTTACTATTTTTTGTTGTTGTTGTTGTTCACCAAGTTATGAGAGACTGATTGTGTTTTTAGGTTTATGGTGTTAATAGTGAAACTGTCACTCATTCACTTACTCACTTACTTGAGATAATTAAATTTATATTTATAATTATGTTTTAGGAATAACCCAGCAAGCATTATGTCATGATATTAGAAAAAAATATTTCTATAAAAAATTTTCACTCTCCTCTGTCACAATTTCCTTTTAAATAAAATAAAACTCTTCCAGAATATTTGTAAAAATGCTGTAAATTAAGCCTTCGAAAATGAAATGAATCATTTTAATATTAAAAAAAGTTATTGTCTAATATTTCTCTTTACCTCTGAAAATGTTTGCTGGGTTGTAGTTAGTAAAAATAACTTAAACTTATGTTTACAGTTTTTTTAAATTTTAATATTTTTTCCATTTCCACATTATTTTTCTTTTATCTATATTTTTCTTCTTAATTTTAGTTTTTTTTTACAAATTTAGTTTATGTTTCACAGTCATTAGAAAGAAAATCAGAAAACAACGCAAAATATGAGCACAAATGACAAAAAATTTAATTTCAATTACAGTTGAGTGATTTTTTAAGTTTAGAAAAATATACTTTCATTTATATTATTTTCCATTATCTCCATTTTGTCTTGAATTTGATTTGACGCAGTTTCAAGTGAATGTCTTTAATTGGATTTCTTTTTTAGGAAAAAAGCTAAAAAGTTCATTGAATTCTTTTTTAAGAAATGAATTGGTGCATTTCAACCGTTAGCGAGAAAACGCTTAAGAATTTTAAGACATATAAAAATTTCCGAAAATGTCGGGTATCTCGATTTTTGTAAAATTCGCCAAAAATTCTCTTAGGAATTGAGACAAAAGAAATTGTATGGAAAATAAAATTTTCAACCTAGAAATGAACTCCTTTTCCAAATATTTGGGGTCTATGAAAACGTTAGAATTTGAAGATTCACAATTTTTAATGAAAAAGTAAATAGAATGTCATTTGAGGACACATTTTGAAGAAGAACTGAAAATTTTGATTTTTTTGAAAAATAAAGTTAATATTTCATCTCTATTAAAATTGAAACAGATCATGTAATTTATTTAAAATTTCACTATATATTGTTAAACTAACTTGTCCATTATTCAGAGAATTAAAAAAAAATCCCATTTTTCCATGCGAAAATACCCAAAATCCCATTTTTTAGTACATGATGTTTAAAATTTTGACTTTTTTCACTAAAATGGTCACTATAAGGGACATTAGGGATAAAACACTTTGTTGGATGTTTACTTTACTTATGTAGCTGTATATTAAGGATGAGTTTAAGTTGATTCCGGCCTTAAGATTTAAGAACTCAACCATTGAAATTTATGAAAATTTATCAACTTTTGATAGGGCTGGTGGGGCAGATCTTTGCCCCAAGATAATTTTGATTTCATTGTTGGCATTCCCGTTAAGTTTTCTTCAAAACAACAATAAAAACATATAATGTTTATAACAAATACAAATTTGTACCAGTGATTGAACGTTGCCACCTTTTTGAATAATCCTAAAAAATCGCCTTTTTCAAAGCGTCAACTTTAGATTAATATTAGTTTTTTAACGGATTTAAATTTTTTTTAAATTTTGTAGGGAATCGAGAACATGTTTAGAAAAATTTGGAATCTATACTACATTTAGAGATAAGAATAAAAATGGATTAATAATTAATTTCTTGAAGAATATCTCAGAAACTCTAAGAGATAATCCTTATGTGTAAGTGTATTTTGAGAGAAATTTACAAGGGTCATCTATATACATGTGGGATTTGAGCCTGGTCGCACACGATCGGGTAGACTCTACTAAGGGTTAAGACTGATGGCAGTTAAAACTAATATTGAAACGACCGTTGTATTTGACAGAATAGGACGAAGAGAGACGACTGTATATGACAAGAATATTCTAGAATCGACAAAAACTGACGAGTAACGATTAGATCTCAATAGACGGTCAATTCCGTCTATAGTTGAGTTTGAGCGCTGGTCCAGGGCAGTCGTAGTCTAAAGTTTAAAGAGTTAAGTTGTTAAGTTGTAAAGTTGTAAAAAGTCAAGTGGTAAATTTAAGTTGTAAAAGTGTCTTAAAATCAAAGTGAATAAGTATATTTGATTATTTAATTAAACTATAAATACCCCCTAGACTTAAGCCAAATATATATAATATATAATAAACTAAATTCTATTAAAGAATTGTGTTTTAATCAAAGTCATCAAACTTTGTAATTAAAACTATCCCACAAATTGGGGACTCGTCCGGGATTGTGCCAGTGAAAAGTGTAAAAGAATTAGTTGGAAAAATAATATTCAAATTTAAATTTGGTGAAATGTGTTGAAGTTAATTAATTTAAAATTGCTGTATAAAAGAGAAGGAATAAATATATTAATACGTGTAAACGCGAAAAGACGAAATTAAATAAACACAAGTTTAATAAAATTATAAGAGAACAAAAAAAGAGGACTTTGAAGTGAAAGAGTATTTATGAAAATTGGAAGTGTAAAATCTCCAAAAAATTCTAAAAAAAAACATCTAATTTTTCGTTTATATAAAAGTGTATGTGCATAAAAAAACTTAAGAGAAACAAAAAGAACATAAACATTAACATATAAGTTTAAAATTAAGAGAAAAAACTTTTATGCACACAAATAATATAGAACAGCGTAAGTGTTTTCAGAGCAAAAGTGTTTTTAGAGCATAAGTGTTTTCAGAGAAAAGTGTTTAATCGCTGAAAACGGCCGTTAAATTTAACTAGTAAAAGCTTATACAAAAGAATGATAAGATAAAGCGAGTGCAGTGGAGAACTTGATCATATAATTCAAGAGAGGAAAACGACGAGTAAAAGTTGTGCTAGTTATCTCATGTGGAAGTTAGTTACTAAAGAGCTTTGAGAAGGGGTGATTGAGAAGCTGATGTTCTCGGGGAGAGATTGAACGAATATTACAATAACATAAGTAGTTTTTAAAATTTTTTATGTGAATTTGTACGCTTTTCATTTTTATGATATGAATGTAACTTATTTTTTTTAATTCATATTTCATGTTATGTTTGGTTCTGTTAAATTCAATGTTAATTTTAGAGCTTAATGTTAATTTTTTATGTTTACATTCTGTTAAATTGAATTTGTATGTAACTTTATACTGCTATAGAATTCTTGAGTTTCTGCTGACAAATATTATTCATATGATAAATTAATTATCTTATTTTATTTCTCTTTGGAATTTATAATATTTTTTTTTCTTTTCAAAGTGTATCATTAAGATTTTTTTTCATTATAATTTTTATCAATTTACTGATTATTGTATAATTTATTATATAATTAACTAATTATTATAGTAGGGATATTCGAGAATTTTTGATTTTGTAAGAGTGTTTCTGGACTATTTTAATCATGGACGTTAACAGCATTATGGCAATGAATTGTGACGCTTTACGGAGAAAATTGACTGAGTTAGGATTGGACAATACAGGTTTGAAGGCAGTGTTACGCGACAGGCTCCTCCAACATTTCGGTCACCAAATCGATGGGGATGACTCTGAATCTTTAAATTCTGAGTATCAGGATGTAAGTGCTAGAACACATCCGGAGTTTCGCCTTAGTGGTCCTGTCTTCACCTTGAAGGACATTGCAGATAGTCTGTCATCATTCAGTGGGACTGATTCTTTGGAAGTTAGAAATTGGGTACAAGATTTTGAAGAGAACGCCGAAATAGTAGGGTGGAATTCTGTGCAGAAATTTATTTATGGAAAACAATTATTAAAGGGTGCGGCCAAATTATTTGTTGCAAGTCAGTCCGGATTGAAGAATTGGTCGGCATTGAAAAATGCTTTGATCGAAGAATTCGGTGAAACATTATCGTCATCTGAGATACACAGGGTTTTGAGAAACCGTCGCAAACATCCAGGTGAGAGCTATCGCGAATACTTATATGCTTTAATGGAGATAGGCAAGCCAATAAATTTGGACGTTCCAAGTTTGCTTGATTATTTCGTCGAAGGTATTCCAGATTCACGATTTAATAAGAGTATTTTGTACCAGGCAAAGACTGTTGAGCAGATGAAGGAACAAATTAAGATTTACGAGAAGGTTCGTACTCCACTCGATAGGGGTAACATGAAAAATTATTCTTCAAATGACGTGAAAATTACGACCAAGATAGAGAATACAGACAAGAGTAGAAGATGCTTTAAATGCGGAAATACCGAACATTTGGCCAAGGATTGTAGGGAAACTCAATTCAAGTGTTTCAAGTGTAATACTCCTGGACACCGTGCAGCCGACTGTAATGAGAATAAACAGAAAGTCAAACTGAAGCCGCGCAGCAATATGAACATGTTGGGCTATAATAAGGAACCTTTTGAGCCGGGAATGAAATACAAGAAATTTCGAATCAGTGACATCAATATTTATGGGCTTATTGATACTGGTTGCAGTATTTGTACTTTAAGGAGCGATGTTTTTGAAAAGTTACGTGACGTATTTAAGCTGACAACGGAACATAAAAGATTAAAAGGTGCTGGTGCTGGAGTATTCTATACCCAGGGTTACATTGATGCTCCGATTACTGTTGAAAATATTCAGCTGCAATTGAGATTTTATGTGGTGCGTGCGGAGGATATTGATTATCCGGTAATTTTGGGTAGTAATTTGTTACAATTTGTCGATTTAATGTTCAGCGAAGATGAGGTGAAATTTCTTCCTAAATCAACCATGAGTATTGAACATAAGACAGGTGAGACTTTCAAGAGGAATGATTCGTTGGAACGCATTAGCAATTTCCAAGATCTATATTTGAATATAGAAAAAGATGAAAAAACAGTAACTGATAAAGAACACGGAACGATTCGACTCTCGGAAGAAAAAACTTTGGCGATGAAGAATTTTCCACTACCCAACGATAGGAAGAGTTTACAACGGTTCCCAGGTTTAACGTCATATTTTCGTAGATTTGTTGATGGTTATGCTCTATTGTCGAAACCGATGACTGATTTGTTGCAGAAGGGCAATGAGTTCAAGGTAGATGATGAAGTGATTTCTTCATTTGAGCAACTGAAAATAGCATTGACGAAGAATCCGGTACTTAAACTATATAATCCAAATGCTTTGACTGAGGTCCATACAGACGCTAGTAAATTTGGATACGGTGCAGTCCTGTTGCAGGAAGATTCCGAGGATCACGTAGGACCCATGGCATTGACAGACAAACAATATAATCACATACCTATAGTCGTAGATGGAATTTCAAAATTTGTTTGGTTGTATCCCACCAAGGATACTGGGACAGATGCTGTTATGGATCGGTTAGAACGTCAGGTTGCTGTATTTGGTAACCCGAAGAGAATAATTTCTGATAGAGGGTCTGCATTCACTTCTAACGCTTTTAGAGAATACTCGAAGACATTCCTAATATTAAGGAAATTATGGAGGAACAAATTCTACAAGAAATGCAAACGGAAACGGAAAGAGATAGAGAAGCATTTCAACGCAAACCGCAGAGATGAGGAGAAGTATGAGATTAACGATTTAGTCGCTATAAGACGCACCCAATATGGAGTCGGTTTGAAATTAAAGGCTAAATATTACGGTCCTTACAAAGTGATACGAAAAATGAATCATGGCCGATATGAAATCGAAAAAGTAGGCGAAGTCGAGGGCCCACGTAGAACATTTACAGTGGCTGAGTATATGAAACGGAGGACGCCAGTATTCGAGTCGAATACCTCGTCAGGAGGGCCGAATGTGGGATTTGAGCCTGGTCGCACACGATCGGGTAGACTCTACTAAGGGTTAAGACTGATGGCAGTTAAAACTAATATTGAAACGACCGTTGTATTTGACAGAATAGGACGAAGAGTGACGACTGTATATGACAAGAATATTCTAGAATCGACAAAAACTGACGAGTAACGATTAGATCTCAATAGACGGTCAATTCCGTCTATAGTTGAGTTTGAGCGCTGGTCCAGGGCAGTCGTAGTCTAAAGTTTAAAGAGTTAAGTTGTTAAGTTGTAAAGTTGTAAAAAGTCAAGTGGTAAATTTAAGTTGTAAAAGTGTCTTAAAATCAAAGTGAATAAGTATATTTGATTATTTAATTAAACTATAAATACCCCCTAGACTTAAGCCAAATATATATAATATATAATAAACTAAATTCTATTAAAGAATTGTGTTTTAATCAAAGTCATCAAACTTTGTAATAAAACTATCCCACATACAAAGTTCCTTGTATCTCAATTCAGAAATGAATTTTGGATAAATTTTAAAAAATTCAACGGGATGGTCAATTTTGGAGAATCACCAACTGCGCCTCTGATCATATTTAGAACAATAACTGAGACAAGATTAAAAAAATGTAAACGAAGATTTACTTGATTCCACCACTGTATATTATTTATAATATTTTTTAGACTGTACTCGTTTCAAATTAACTCAAAAACCTCTCAGCTCCAACCGCTTTTCAATTTCATGAAAAGCTGGTCGTGTGTTGGCACCGAATCGTCCGAGATAATTAAGGTCTAAAATCAGATAAATCAGTTTAGTAGATAAACAGTTTTAGAGCGGTAGAGGTTGTCTCAGATTTTTTTTTATATATATATTTTAGTATTTACTTTTGTTAGTCACTGTTTATCTTTATATATACTTTTTAGGTTTTCTAGTATTTTTTCTTAGTTTTTTTTTTTATTAAATTTTACTCATTCATTAATTTCATTAATTCATTAAATGAAGTGTTCATTCAGCCATTAATGTCCGGAAGTTTTAGTCATAATTTCTACACTAAAGTCTGTTAATTATGAACCTCAACTATTTTTTATAGTTTTTTTTTTTTTTTTTTTAACGCTGTTTTAATGCGTTTCAGACGAAATTAAAAATGATCTTTTTGACTTAGAGCTAATTAGATTTTAATAAAGATTAGACTTTAAACGAGGCTTAAATAAAAAAAAAAAAATAAAAAATATAGAATTGGAAATATGTTGTCATAATTTTGGAGAGGAGTATTTTTTAGTTAAGCAAATAATGACGATAATTCTTTTAAGAAATCGTTAATTGAAGCCCACAAGATTCTTTTGTTAAAATGGAAGCCAAACCCATTTTGTATTAACTAGTGGAGGCTTAAAAATATTTTAAAAAAATTTAAGATTTTATGCAAATTTTTGTCACAAAAATTGTGACAAAGAAAATTGTTATTTTTAAGTCTTAATTTTTTTTATTACAAAAAAATTTCAATTTAAAGAAAAATTTAAATATTTCTTTTAATAATAAGAATATTAAACAGAATGTGTGTGTGAGTAAATTAAGTACTCAAGCTTTTGGTGTAAATTTTTAATGTAAATTTATTTTTTCTTCTCTTTTAAAATTTTATTATAATTGACATCATCATTATCATGATGATGATGATGACAATGTTGTTGTTGATTTCGTTTTATAAAGAGAGGAAATAAAACCAAGACACGCTTTTCGACTCTTTTTATTATTCTTCGTAAGTTCAGATCTTTTAAAAAATTTAATTTTAAAAAAGAGTTTTATTTTTTTATCGCTCTCTGAAAAGAGTCGGATCATTCAAAGAGTTTAATTTTAAAAAAGAATTTTATTTTTTTATCGCTCTCTGAAAAGAGTTTAATTCTAAAAAAAATTAAAAACCAAAAAGGTATATAAAGAGCGAAATCGTAAAAAGAGTTTAAAATTAATAATTTGCACAAAATGCTTTGAAATCGTGTGTAGCAGTCAAAAATGTTTTTTATTAAGCTGATAAAGGTATGTTTGGTTTTTTACAATCTTTACTCACTTTTCAACTCTTTTTATTATTCTTTGTAAGTTCAGATCTTTCAAAGAGTTTAATTTTAAAAAAGAGTTTAATTTTTTTTTGTATCGCTCTGTGAAAAGAGTTTAATTCTAAAAAATGTTAAAACCAAAAAAGATAAAAATTAAAAAAGAGTGAAATTGTATAAAGAGTTTGAAACTGAGTAATTCAAAATCAAAATTTTTTTTTTATTAAGTTGAAAATGGTATGTTTGTATGTTCACAACCTTTAGTTTTGTTTTTGTTATTGCATTTCTTTAAATATAAAACAACAACAGTAAGTTTTATTGCGGCAAGAAATTTGCTTGTGTACTTGTGTATGTTCAAGCACATTTTTTCTCTCTTTACAATCAATTCGCATTTTTGAGTGAGTTAAAAATAATCCTCTATTTTTTACACTTAACTAAAAGGAAAGTAAAATAAGATAAAAATTTTTATCGACAAAAAGAGTTTAATTTTTTTAATCTTCGCAAAGAAGAGTAAAAATTAAAATCATTTGAAACTATAAATTTTGTTCCGAGTTTTTCCATATTCTGGAAGAAAAAAACATTCAAAAAACTGAAATCCTAGACTTTGTAAAAATTATATTAACTCAAGTTTTTTTTTTACAATTTCTGTTTCTTTCTTTGTATCCCTCAGTAACGAGAGTGAATTTTTATTTTTCGCATTTTTTTTTTAATTTAATTTAAAGTCATGTTTGGATATCAATTGCAAACCACAAATGGGTCATAAAAGTCTTAGTTTTCATTTTTCACATGTACAACGTATTAAAATGGAAAAATGTGTTTTATTTTTGCTATTTTTTTTTTGAAAAATACTTTATTTTAAATTGTTAATTTTTGTAATTTTTCTTTTTTAGCTTTTAATTTAACAAATGACTTGATTTGTACACTCAAGACTTAAATATCAAAGAAATAAAATCTTACTTTCAAAAACTAATTTTGAAATCGATTTTTTGGGGATTTTTTAAACATTTATTTCCACTTAAATATCTCTGAAACTATATGCGATAATCTTCACATGTTAGTTTATTGTAATGGGATTTGCAAGGACTATTAATGCACACAATTTTTTTTGTATGCCCGAGGTTGTTAACTTTGGAGGGTCACAGGTAACGCCCTTGACTAGATAGAGGACTGTACTGTTGCAAATAAACTCAAAGGCACCTCAACTATGACCATGTGAAATTTCTTTAAAAAATCTCTAAAGGCGAAAATATTACAGAATATTTTCCAAAAAAAAAATATTTCGACACAATTTGTATTGTTGATGACAAACAGTATTTTTTTTGGAAATAATTTAGTAACTCTTGAACCATTAGAGATATTTGACTGAAATTTCATATAGTCAGAGCTGAGGTGTTTCTGAGTTTAACTGGTCAGGGACTAAGTCAATTACCCTCGAAAGTTGGCAACCTGTGGTATGTTATTTTTTTTTTAATTCGCCAAAAATCCATTCATGAAATCAAGTCGAAATATATTTTTAACCCCTTTAAAGCACTGTTATTTTTTAAGATAGTGGACTTACGTTTTTAAAACATGTGTCAGATTCCCCATAAATTTTTTTGGTGCAATAACTTTGTAAATATATGAATCCGTTTATATAAATCAGAACTAAAAAATTGGAACTATAAAAAAAATATAAAAAAATAATATTTTTTGGGATTTTTTACAAAAAGGTGGCAACGTCTTCTGGCCCTTTTTTTCTGAACTTGATATTCTTTGTAGTTTTACAAAGAAATCTTATTTATAAAACAAATTGGGGCAAAAACCTATCTAAAAGCTCTAACCAAACTTTGTCAATTTTAAAAAGAGGGAATTAAAATTTTCACAGCAAAGTTCTCAAATCGCTTTGCTGAACTCATTTTGAAATTATCCTTAGAATATTGCTACATTTGTATGATAAACACCCCAAAAAAAATATTTTATGGCGGATGGCCACATAATGTCAGGGTGATCATATCAGTAAAAAAGTCAAATTTCAAAATATGATTTTAACGGCCTGGGATTTTGGGCATTTCCATTGGAAAAGTGGGAATCTTTTTAATTCTCTTATTAATTGACAAATTTATATATATTTTATTGAAATTTCAAATAAATATCCTTATTCGTATTAGTTTTATTAAAGGTTAAATACCAAAGCGATATTTTAGGCTCTTTTTTAGATTTTTGAGATCAAGTGACATTTTACTGTTTTCTTTAAAAATTTCGTTACGTCAGTCATTTAGAAAGTTTATGTTTTGGCTGAAAATCCAGGATCCTCTTGTTAAATTTATTTATTTTTTATACAAATCTACAGAGAGTTGCTAATGTCCACTAGAAATGGGCGATATTATCAAGTCTGTGGTTTAATCACTGTGATTGGTAAATCACTGGTAACAACATTGACAAAAATTATAGAATAACAGTTACTAATAATGTCGTTCTTTCTACTAAAATGTATTTGTTTTCATTTTAAGCCGGCGAAATTACTTAAAGGTGGTGCTGAGCATAAACTCGCGATTCTTATAATGCAAAGTATGGACTCTAGTAGAGACTTCCATATTCACATAATCATTTTTTAAAGAACAGTGATTAAAAAATCACTTCCACTGCGAACGAAGTTATAAAAAAATCACCTTATTGCTTATCTCTAATGTCCACTATAGGAACTCCAGAGGGTGGTTAATTCTCCACATCTTGGTCAAAAATTATTGAGTTCCTCACATGTAGAGGGCGTTGTACTATTCAGAGAAAACTAATAAACCGCATTATCATTCTAGGAATAAGGTATAGCAGACCAATTTTCTGTTTTATTTTTGTACTCCTCCGATTTCAAAGATTTTTCTAATTTTTGTAGAGCTGATATGTTTTGAAGATATTTTTAAATCGTTTACTTTATATGGAAAAATTTTCAATAGCTGTGTATTTGTATTTTGAGGTTGTCTCAGATATCGGTCTATAACAAGTTATCCACTAAACCGATTTGAATAAATAGGAATCTTCTCAGTACAATTGCAATCATTCTGGCCAGATTTTATTGATTTAAGATAATAATTTTAGATGTGAACCTAAGGACATTGCTAAATCTAATCAGATTTCAATATTGCCTGAATTCATATATACTTCTTGAGAACTTAAATTATTTCTTATTGCTGTCACCTTCACAACTTCTGAAGGAAGTTAAACTTTAATCAATTAATCTGTTTTTAGCTATGAGTGTCTATCTGTCCTTTCGTTAATGATCGGAACTTAAAGAAATTTTCGTTAATTATTTACTGTTATTTATCTTTAAAATAAGCAAAATCAGTTCAGTAGAATAAAAGTTATAAACCGATATATGAAGCAACTTTTAACTAAAAAAAATTAATGATATTTTAGTTACACAGAGAAGACAATATTTTTTAAAAAAGGGACCCCCCTCTGTCCTTCAAGTTTTAAGCGGTTTTATTGTTTTGTTCAAATTCCGAATTTCCGCAAAATAAAAAAAAAAAAAACATATTTTAATCGTATTACAAAGTTATCGCTTTCAATATTTTCACTTAACACCTCTTTAACTATGAAGAAGTCGTTCTACCCCTTTTTAGATTCTAATTTAATGCTAAATTAAATTTTTTGTTGGTTTTTGTGGTAACAATTGGTGTCATGTTGTTTTTCCGACAGTGATTGGATAAACCGCAATATTTTTTATTTTTGCACTTTTTTAAAGCTTTTTTTTGCGACAGAATGAAACATTTGGTCAGCTGTTTCTGCTGTTGCCTTCGATGTGTTAATGGAGGCCTCAGAATTTAAATAATTTTCATTTTTTGCTAAAAAGCGATATTTTTTGTTATTTTTATATTCTAACAGAGATTAACATTAATATTGATTTAACCCATTTAAGGTTTTCACTACAAACTAAAAAAAGAGGATGAGAATGTTATGTTTTGATTTAGGACAAAGCAAAAAGAAGATAAATATACAGCAAAGAAAAAAAGAAAAAGTAATTAACTTCTGTCAGGGAAATTGTAATAATAATGAAAAGAGAGAGAGAGAGAGAAGAGAAAAGGAAGGAAAATATTACTATAAATGGAATCTAGTAAAAAATAATAGAAATGAAAATTTTGTGAAGTAAAGATCTTCTTCATCATTTTCATCTTTTTTCCATACAGTGATTTATAGTTCATTTAAATATATTAAATTTTTTTATTTAGAAAAATGATAAAAAAGCGAATATTTTCTTTTTATACATCTTTTTTTTTCGTGAAAATTTCGTTTTATAGAAAATTTTTGTGAAAATTTCATTTTATAGAAAATTTTCGTGAAAATTTCTTTTTATAGAAAATTTTCGTGAAAATTTCTTTTTATAGAAAATTTTCGTGAAAATTTCTTTTTATAGAAAATTTTCGTGAAATTTTCTTTTTATAGAAAATTTTCGTGAAAATTTCTTTTTATAGAAAATTTCGTGAAATTTTCTTTTTAGAGAAAATTTTCGTGAAATTTTCTTTTTATAGAAAATTTTCGTGAAATTTTCTTTTTATAGAAAATTTTCGTGAAATTTTCTTTTTATAGAAAATTTTCGTGAAATTTTCTTTTTATAGAAAATTTTCGTGAAATTTTCTTTTTATAGAAAATTTTCGTGAAATTTTCTTTTTATAGAAAATTTTCGTAAATTTTCTTTTTATAGAAAATTTTCGTGAAATTTTCTTTTTATAGAAAATTTTCGTGAAATTTTCTTTTTATAGAAAATTTTCGTGAAATTTTCTTTTTATAGAAAATTTTCGTGAAATTTTCTTTTTATAGAAAATTTTCGTGAAATTTTCTTTTTATAGAAAATTTTCGTAACAATTTCGTTTTATAGAAAATTTTCGTGAAAATTTCGTTTTATAGAATATTTTCGTGAAATTTTCGTGAAAATTTCTTTCTATAGAAAATTTTTGTGAAAATTTCTTTCTATAGAAAATTTTCGTGAATTTTTTTTTTCATAGATAATTTTCGTGAAAATTTTTTTTTTCATAGATAATTTTCGTGAAAATTTCTTTTCATAGAAAATTTTCGTGAAAATTTTTTTTCATAGAAAATTTTTTTGAAAATTTGTTTTCATAGAACATTTTCGTGAAAATTTGTTTTCATAGAAAATTTTCGTGAAAATTTGTTTTCATAGAAAATTTTCGTGAAAATTTGTTTTCATAGAAAATTTTCGTGAAAATTTGTTTTCATAGAAAATTTTCGTGAAAATTTGTTTTCATAGAAAATTTTCGTGAAAATTTGTTTTCATAGAAAATGTTCGTGAAAATTTGTTTTCATAGAAAATGTTCGTGAAAATTTGTTTTCATAGAAAATGTTCGTAAAAATTTCTTTACATAGAAAATGTTCGTAAAAATCTTTTTCTATAGGAAATGTTCGTGAATTTTTTTTCTTCAAGAAGAAAAAGAAAATTTTTTCTATAAGAAATTAAAAAAGTTCTATGGAAAATTTTTGAAGAAAATTTCTTTCTATAGAAAATTTTTGAAGAAAAATTCTTTTTATAGAAAATTTTTGAAAAAAATTCTTTTTATAGAAAATTTTGAAAAAAATTCTTTTTATAGAATATTTTTGAAGAAAAATTCCTTTTATAGAAAATTTTTGAAGAAAATTTCTTTTTATAGAAAATTTTCAAAAAAAAATCATTACTGTAGACAATTTTATAAAAATATTCTTTCTGCAGAAAATTTTCCGGAGAAGTTCTTTCTATAGAAAATTTTAGAAAAATTTGATTCGACTTTTTGTCCGCTTTTTTGTTTTTGGTCTTTAAAATGTCATCCTATTTAAATAGTATTCTTTAATTTTTATCTCCCTCCACTTTAATTTCTTATAAAAATTTCACATCTAATTTTTATTTCTAAAATAAATATTAATTTTACCTAAATATTTTAAGTTTTTATCTCTAATTTGTTTTTTCTATATTTTTTTTCGTCCCAAACTTGTCATTCTAAAAAGAGTATTTTGGATGTTTTTTTAACAACAACGAGAAAAAAATGGAAATATATATAAAATAAAAATGGAAATATATATACAAATAAATTTAATTGAAAATTTCCAATAAAATGAAATTTTCTCATAAATTTTCAATAAACACAAATTTTATTTAAAACGAACATTTTTTCTAAAACGAATTTTTTCTTAAATTTGTTTAAAATGAAATTTTTTTCAAAAATTAAAAAGTATTAAAAAATAATATTCTTTACAAAAAATAATTTTTTTCGAATATATTATTTTTATAGACAATTAAAAAATATAAAATAATAATAATAATAATAATAATAATAATTTTGTATAAAAATAAATTTTCTAAAAAATTTTATTTTTTTTTTTCAGTTTTGTACAAAAAAATGTTCTATAAGAAATTTTGTCTATAGAAATGTTGTCTAATTTTATGAAAAAACATTCTATACAAAATTTTTATATAAAAATAAATAAAAAAATAAGAAGCGAAAATTTTCTATAAAACGAAATTTTTTGGAAGTTTTCTATAAAAATAAATATTTCGAGTATAAAACAAAAAAATTAAAATTGTTTTTAAAAATATTCTTTTTATAGAATTTTATTTTGTTTAAAAATTTATTTTTATAAAAAATTTTTTATGAAAAAATTTTTTCCTAAAAGTTTTAATTAAAAAAAATATAAACAAATGCAAGAAAATTTATACATTAAAGAAAATTTTCTATAAAAATTAAGTCACATATTTTATGTAAAGAAATATTGTGAAAAATTTTAAATAAAAAGAATTTAAAAAAAAAAATAATAATAAAAATAATAATAATAATAATAATAATAACAATAACAACAATAATTAAATAAAATAAAAATAAAATAAAAATCGATAATTTTTTTATAATAAAAATTTTGTTAAATAATTTTTTTCAAAAGTTTTCTGTAAAATAATTTTCCTTGGAATTTTTGGAAAATTTTCTATAAAAAAATTGTTTTCGAAAACTTTTTATTAAAAAAATCTATATTTCTTATCTAAATTTTGATTCAAAAATAAATTTTCTATAAAAAGAAAACAATTTGAAAACATTTTCTTTTACGAAAATTTTCTATAAAATTTAAAATTTTGAGTGAATTTTCTATAAAAAGAGAATATTGGAAACTTGTTTGTAAAAGTTTTGAAGAAGTTTCCTATAAAATAAACATTTTTTATAAAACAAGATTGTTTTCTATAAAATAATATTGTTTGAATGTTTTCTTTAAAATGCAAAAATTTTCTATAAATCAAAAAATGTTGATAATAATATTTTTTGTGAAAATTAATCTAAAAGAAAGATCATTTTTTCGCAAATATTTCACAAATTTTCTATAAAACGAAAATTTCCCATGCAATAAAAAGGATTTTCTGAAAAATTTTGTATAAAAAAGAATTTTGGAAATTTTGTTTGAAAATTTATTTAAAAATCTCTTTTTCTATAAAACAAAATTTTCGCAAAAATTTTCTATAAAAAATAATTTCAACAATTTTCTTCGATTTTTTTTTTTTGTGGAAATTTTTCTTATGAAAAATTCTGTTTAAAGAAAATTTCAAATAAAAATTTTATTTTTATGGAAGGTTTTTTAGCAAAATTAATTTTTGTAAAAGATTTTAGTTTTATAGATTTTTTATTTTCATTTTAAAAAGTCTTCTGCACAGTTTTTTTTTAATTTTCTATCAAAAGAATTTTTTAAAGAAAAAATTAGTTTTGTTTTTTATAGAAAAAAATTTTCTTTAAAATTTTTTCTTTAAAAATTTCCTATTAAATTAAAATTTCTGTAAAAATTTATTTTAAAAATTTCAAAAAAAAAAAAATTTTTAAATAATTGAATATGTTTTTGTTGTAAAAAATATTTTTATTTACTTTAAATTTCTAAATTAATAGCAATTAAAAATAATTATAAATCGAGCTATTTTTATATATAAAATTAAACTGTAGGGATTTTTCTTTTATAAAATCGAACAAAGATCTTTTTGCATACCCAAAGACATTCGCAGAGATTAAAGCAATAACCCAGCAAACAAATTTTATGTTAATTCCATGATAAATTAAAATAAAAATTTTTTTATTATCTTGATCTTCAATTGATTGATTTCCGAATTAAAATGTTTGCTGGTTTATTTTATTTACCGCTTAATTGTATTTTTTCGTTTGTATTTTACTTGAATTAAAATTAAAAGGAGAGCAAAATAGCAAAAGATTATATGAGACCAATAAAAACAAAAAGTATAATAAAATAACATGTTATTATTGTTGTAATTGCAAAAAGTAGAAATAATAACAACAACCATGATATTGTTATCATTATCAACATCTTTACATAAAATGTATGCAAACACATTCATACACATGTTCGCACACAGATGCATACAGACATAGATTATCGATTAACTTGAATTGTAGCGGCAGCAGGAGCAGCAGTAATTTAATGCATTAAAGCGTAACTAAAAGAGATCAACAACTCATATAAAACAACAATAACAACAGCAATAATAATAATAATAACAACAACAGTTCATATAAATAAAATAAAACAGCAACAACAGTAAAACAAAACAAGTAAAAATGATATGTTTGGCAATGCCGTAACTTAAATACCCTCCACCACAAATGCGTGTAAAGTGAATACGTTATGTAAGGTACATGCACACTCACACATACACTCATAAACAAATACAATATATAAAAGTTGTTCTTAAATTAAATACTGGAACACTAAAAGAGTCATAAAATATATATTTTGTTACTATAACTTTCTTTCTGCTGAACCGATTTTGAAATGATAATGATGTACATACAACTTTATATAATGCCAAAATCTTATTTATATTTGTCGATTTCTTTTTGACAGTTTTATGAAAAATCTTTGCTGGAACGTAGATGTTGCCTAAGATATCGGTCTATATATTTTAATATTCTAAACAGATTTCGCTGATTTTAAATAGGAAACTTTTCAGCACTGTCTTAAGAGCCTCTGTCATTTATTGTGGATGTGAGCGTGAAAAAAACAGACAGACTAAGCGACATATCTAAATCGACTCAGATTTTAATTTGATCAAAGATTCCATCTTAGCGTTACACAAAGTCTAACTAAGTCAATATACCTTCTTCACTTCACCTGTGGTGGTGGAGAGTATAGAATACATAATATTATTGAACTCTCTTTTGGTCATACGATGCGACACACAAATACATGAGATTTTGTAAATGTGAGTGAGTTAGTGAATGTGTGTGTGTAACACACACTCAAGGAGTCAAATCAAATAACCAACAAACAAATAAACATTACAAACAGAAGTCAATGCAGATTAAACATAAAAACAAAATATTGGAATATATGTTTGTGTCTATCACTTTGTTTACTCGAATTTACTTATGCAAGGAGTGAGATTGAAAAGTTCTTAACATACATGTATATTAAAAACAAAAAAACACAAAACTTAGAATAATAACTTTTTTATTTAATTGCAATTATTATTACAATTTACTAAAAAATATTTTTATAATTTAAATCACTAATGATGAAATTTTGATCATTTTTCGGAACCCCTTTCATTAACGTTTCTGATTTCCGTCACTTTGCTCAAACAAGTAGTCCAGCTCCGTTTAAAATCTATTACACTTTTAGACACCTTTTTGAGGTATTTAATTCTCTTTTAACAAGAGACCAATATTTCTGGCCTAAGAGCTTCGGGTAGCTTGGAGGATTTGTCTCTCTTGGTGAAAATACCACATTATTGTTCTTGTGCCACATACGAGCTTGTTTAGCATAGTGTCAGGATGCCAAGTCAAGCTAAATAATAAATTGACACATTATGAAGTCTTATGAATGGAAGCAGCCTTTTTTTATAAAAATTTCTTGATGTAAATTTTGGCATTTATAGAGCCCGTTGTAGCAAAAGAATATCTCCTTTTATCGCACCTGCATATTGCTGGTCATACCAAGAACTTTTTGGGAAATTTTGACTGCTTTTGGATCCCTAACTTAACTTCATTCCCCCGAGCATTTCAAACATAAATTGTATGACCAGGAAGTTACGAAAATATGCCAGAACTTGCACTGTTGTTGAACTTTAAATTTCTAACCTTGTATGGTTTTAAACCTGCACATAGGTAATTGAGCTTCTTTTCTACCGACTGTGTTGCGAGCTCTTTTGAAAATGATTTCCTTTCTTTTGCTTTAGAAACATAATGTGGACCAATCTTTCTACCTGAATCAGGTTTTCTATCAACTGACAAGTTCCACCGATGCTATTTTATAACAGTGGACCGAATACCTTTGAGTGCCTGGTCAACTTTTTGTAGCACCTCTTTGGATTTTGTTGAAAATATTTAATAATTTTAGTATGCACTTTCTTCTGGTCACTCGTTTTAGTCAGATTTAACGATTCAATTCATTTGTTTGACATTAAACAAAATAACTGACATGTTTGCAAAGAAGATCAAATAAAACTTTGTTTTAATGAAAAACGTGTGTTAAGAGTTTTTCAATCTCACTCCTTATGTGTGTAAATGTATCCGTGTATGTTGCATTGTAGTTCATCTGTTTAAGACACAGTCTTTGTATACATATTTCTTTAAGTGCAGTTAATTGTTGTTATTATTGTTGCTGCTGTTGTTGTATTTCTTCATGTTGAGTGTGTAACTGACCACAGCTGTTTTTAATGTGAATTTGTCTGAAAGTTTGTTTTTTTCTTTTTTTGTTTTTTGTTACTTCTCGAAATGTTACTGCTAATGTTTTTTAAACTTTATTTATTTATTTTCTTTGTTGCTGTTGGTGCTCTTTGCAGTATTCAGTTGTTGTTGCTGTTATTCTGTAGATGCCACAGTTGATTGCAAGTAGCAGCAATTCTTTATTCATTTAGACACGAGACAAGTGTACAAACTTACATTAAAAGCCACTTGTTAAATATCAATTCTGATCATAAAGAAAAACAACAAAAAACAATTCAACCAAACAATTTCGACATTTTACTAAAAAAGCAGAGATACCAGATTTTTTGTTAAAATAATAGAACAAAAATCTGTAATTTGTTATTTTTTAATACATTTTTCCTAAAAATTAAATTCTGAATATTTTCTATATTTTTAATAGAAGTTTCTATCAAATTTAATTTCATAGGAAATTTTCTATGAAATTTCTTTTTTGAGGAAATTTTCTAAAAAAAAAAATTCTTTTTGGAGAAAAATTTCTAAAATAATTCTTTTTGGAGGAAATTTTCTAAAAAAAAATTTCTTTTCAAAGGAAATTTTCTAATAAATTCTTTTCAGAGAAAATTTTCTTGAAATTTCTTTTGAATTTTTTCTAAAAAAAATTTCTTTTCAGAGGAAATTTTCTCATTTTTTTTGCAGAGGAAATTTTCTCAAAAATTCTTTGTAGTGGAAATTTTCTCAAAAATTTCTTTGTAGAGGGAATTTGCTAAAAAATTTCTTTGTAGAGGAAATTTTCTATAAAATTTCTTTGTAAAGGAAATTTTCTAAAATATTTCTTTGTACAGGAAATTTTCTAAAAAATTTCTTTGTAGAGGAAATTTTCTAAAAAATTTCTTTCTATAAAATTTCTTTTTAGAGGAAATTTTCTATAAAATTTCTTTTTAGAGGAAATTTTCTATAAAATTTCTTTTTAGAGGAAATTTTCTAAAAAAATTTCTTTTTAGAGGAAATTTTCTAAAAAAATTTCTTTTTAGAGGAAATTTTCTATAAAATTTCTTTTTAGAGGAAATTTTCTATAAAATTTCTTTGTAGAGGAAATTTTCTAAAAAATTTCTTTCTATAAAATTTCTTTTTAGAGGAAATTTTCTATAAAATTTCTTTTTAGAGGAAATTTTCTATAAAATTTCTTTTTAGAGGAAATTTTCTATAAAATTTCTTTTTAGAGGAAATTTTCTAAAAAAATTTCTTTTTAAAAGAAATTTTCTATAAAATTTCTTTTCGGAGAAAATTTTCTATAAAATTTCTTTTTAGAGGAAATTTTCTAAAAAAATTTCTTTTTAGAGGAAATTTTCTAAAAAAATTTCTTTTTAGAGGAAATTTTTTATAAAATTTCTTTTTAGAGGAAATTTTCTATAAAATTTCTTTTTAGAGGAAATTTTCTATAAAATTTCTTTTTAGAGGAAATTTTCTATAAAATTTCTTTTTAGAGGAAATTTTCTTTAAAATTTCTTTTAAGAGGAAATTTTCTAAAAAATTTATTTTTGGAGGAAATTTTCTATAAAATTTCTTTGTAGAGGAAATTTGGTAAAAAGTTTCTTTGTAGAGGAAATTTTCTATAAAATTTCTTTGTAGAGGAAATTTTCTGTAAAATTTCGTTTTAAATTTCTCTTATAGGAAATTTTCTATAAAATTTCTCTTTATAGGAAATTTTCTATAAAATTTCTTTAGAGGAATTTAGAGAAGATTTCTTTAAAGGCAATTTTCTATAAAATTTCTTTGTAGAGGAAAATTTGTAACTTGTAACTCAATTTATGTGGCATCCTTGTTTTATGCTGCTTTAAGCATTTAATCCAGAAAAAAAGAGATTTTTATTATTTTTTATTTATTTCTTTTATTATTTTCTTTATCCTGTTTTGTGTGAATTCTCGACATTACAGTCATAATCTTAATAATCACTTTAAATCTAGCAAATTTTCAGCACATGCGCTGGCCGAAATTAAGATTCTTTTTTTTACAAAACAGTTATTTCTTTCATTTCTACGATTTTTGTTGGTTTTCTTGTTTTCTTTTCTATTGGAATCATTATTTTGAACGATGTGGACTTGTGTTTTGGACTTCAAGCTGAGTTTTGACAGTTTAAAAAATAATTGAAATTATTTGAAAAATACTGAATATTTAATGGAGATAACAGTTTAACAGTTTAGTTTTTAAAAGTTTAAATTGCTTTAAAAGCTCTTCTCTCATACAATGTCACGTCTTATGGAGAGGAAACTCTATTCCATGGTTTTGCCGTTAAATTAAAAAAATATTAACCTGGAAATATAAATTTTCATTAATTTTGTAAATTCTTTAAATGGCCATTAATTATTATCATTTAAAGCTTTTTTTGCTATTTACTCTCTTGGGAACATTTGTATGATTCCAGAATGTAAAGAGAGACAATTTATTCATTTGACACTTTCGCATAAATTCACAATTACAGAAATGAAGAAAAAAACTTTAAATTTCGTGTTCCCCAAACATGCAACAATATCCTAGAGGAATGACTCCATTAATAATGTTATTATTGCTGCATGCACGCGCTTTAGTGTAGCTTAAAGCATTTAAACAACGTTAATTAAGGTGATCAAATTAGAAAAAGTGGGGAATATTATAGAGCTAATGATGTTGGCGACCAACTTTAATTACAAAACAATTTTTTGTGGATGATTTAAGAATTCAAGTTTTAAATTAAAATTTTGTAAAATTAATTTTAGTGTTTTTTTCTTTTCTCATGATTTCATACTACAAATACCGCAATTGTTTGCCAAATAGCTTTATTATGGGAACCTAAAATCCATGAGGTATAAAATTTCCAGTAAAAATAAATCAAAAGCTTTTTAAGAAAATAAAATAAAATTCATCCAAATTGCATGACTTAATATGCAAATTTAAGTTGTTTTTTTGTTATGACGAGCACACAAGCATCAAAGTCATGAAAAAGGCTGAAAATAAAAGGAGAACCCGCCCAGTAGGGAATATTAACTCTTTAAAATTAAATTAAAAAAATTAATAAAAATTAATAAAAATCTATAGAAACAAAATTTAATGAAAATTTTCTAACGAAAGAAAATTCAATGAAAATTTTCTAACGAAGGAAAATTCAATGAAAATGTTCTTACGTAAGAAAATTTAATGAAAATTTTCTATAGAAAGAAAATTTAATGAAAATTTTCTATAGAAAGAAAATTTAATGAAAATTTTCTATAGAAAGAAAATTTAATGAAAATTTTCTATAGAAAGAAAATTTAATGAAAATTTTCTATAGAAAGAAAATTTATAGAAAATTTTATGAAAATTTTCTATAGAAAGAAAATTTAATGAAAATTTTCTATAGAAAGAAAATTTAATGAAAATTTTCTATAGAAAGAAAATTTAATGAAAATTTTCTAACGAAGGAAAATTCAATGAAAATTTTCTAACGAAGGAAAATTCAATGAAAATTTTCTTACGTAAGAAAATTTAATGAAAATTTTCTATAGAAAGAAAATTTAATGAAAATTTTCTATAGAAAGAAAATTTAATGAAAATTTTCTATAGAAAGAAAATTTAATGAAAATTTTCTATAGAAAGAAAATTTAATGAAAATTTTCTATAGAAAGAAAATTTATAGAAAATTTTATGAAAATTTTCTATAGAAAGAAAATTTAATGAAAATTTTCTATAGAAAGAAAATTTAATGAAAATTTTCTATAGAAAGAAAATTTTATGAAAATTTTCTATAGAAAGAAAATTTTATGAAAATTTTCTATAGAAAGAAAATTTTTTGAAAATTTTCTATAGAAAGAAAATTTTATGAAAATTTTCTATAGAAAGAAAATTTTATGAAAATTTTCTTTAGAAAGAAAATTTTATGAAAATTTTCTTTAGAAAGAAAATTTTATGAAAATTTTCTTTAGAAAGAAAATTTAATGAAAATTTTCTTTAGAAAGAAAATTTAATGAAAATTTTCTATACAAAGAAAATTTAATGAAAATTTTCTATAGAAAGAAAATTTAATGAAAATTTTATATTAAGAAATCAAAAGAATTTCCAATTGGGTCCTTCAGTATTCGTCTTCTCTCTCATGTTCATAATTTATTATGAACTTGTTCGCACAACAAAATTATTACCTCATGAAAATTTTCTTAAGTTTTTCTCACAAACTTTTATGTTTATATGTTTGTTTTTACTATAAAAAAGTTTTCAAAAAAAAAATAAGAAGAAAAAATATATGACAATTCCACTAAACAACTGACAGTTTGAGATGCTACCGATTTACAGCTAAACAAATTTGAGCTTTAAATGAAAAACTGATCATGTTTATCTCTTAACCACAACACGATCGTGAAAAACTACCTGTTTCATCAACAAATTTGAGGGGTGGGTGGGGTGTTAAAGAAAGCAGCTACTGTTTGGTCCACCTTTTTCCATAGCAACAGCATCATCGTCAACAGTCAGTGTGTTATTAAAACAAAACTGATCATCACTTAACCTCACTTTCCTCCCCTTTTTTCTCTTTCCATCTTTTTCTCACAAATATAACATCTCCTTAAGGCGAAAAAAATAAAACAAGTTCAAATAAAAAAACAAACAGCTGCACTTTTTTTGAATAAATGGCAAAACCGGAAGTGAGTGTTCAAATACGTCTTTTGATAAAAACAAAAATAAAACGGATAATAAAAGTGAATCTGAGATATCATGATGAATAACGATATAATTGATGATAAATATGTAATGATGATTATGCGATAACAATTTATGGTTGAATGTAATTTTTAATGTCATTACACGATCACAAATGAAAGTAAAATTGAAACGTTTTTAAATAATTTAACGATTAATTTTAAACGAGCGTTTAAAGATTTATTTCCTTTTAAAACTGGTTTTTATATCGCAATTAAAATGTGTCAATATAAATTAGTCATGAATTAAAATTGATGTTGAAAAGATTTAATTAACGTTATTTAAGAAAGAAGTTGATAATTTGGCGCAAAAAGAAATTAATGAAAATTTTTTAAAAAAGTAAAATTTAACGGATATTGAAATAGAAGGGAACTTGGATCGAAATTGAACTGAACTAGAACTGATCTAGAACCGAAGTAGAAAAAATTTTCTATGAACAGAAAATTTAACGAAAATTTTCTATGAACAGAAAATTTAACAAAAATTTTCTATGAACAGAAAATTTAATGAACATTTTCTAAGAACAGAAAATTTAACGAAATTTTTATATGAACAAAAAATTTAACGAAAATTTTCTATGAACAAAAAATTTAACGAAAATTTTCTATGAACAGAAAATTGAACGAAATTTTTCTATGAACAGAAAATTGAACGAAATTTTTCTATGAACAAAAAATTTTAACGAAATTTTTCTATGAACAAAAAATTTAACGAAAATTTTCTAGGAACAGAAAATTTAACGAAAATTTTCTAAGAACAGAAAATTTAACAAAAATTTTCTATGAACAGAAAATTTAATGAAAATTTTCTAAAAAATTAACGAAAATTTTTTATAAAAATAAGATTTTATGAGAATTTTCTTTAAGGAGAATATTAAAAAAAACTTTCAATGAAAAGAAAATTAAACCAGGATTTAAATCAAAGAAAACATTTTTTTAATTTTTGTTTGTTTATTTGTTGCCTACTTTTAGGTGTTTGATGGTATCTGTTTTCAAATTATACTTTAAGGATTTTTATAATGATTTTGTTAAAAATGTAAACAATTTATTGAAGTTTCTACTTTATTCTCCTTCTGCTTTCAGCTAAAAAGCAAAATGGTGCTGCTTTGCGTACAAATAGTTTAGGTTCTGGCACTCGCACACCACCATTGGAACGTAAAAGTAAATTAGCCGCTCTGGGGCGTTTCTTCAAGCCCTGGAAATGGCGGCGGAAAAAGAAAAGTGAAAAATTTGTGGCGGCCTCCAAGGGTGAGTAAAAGTTTTTGCGAATACGAAATAGAAAACATAATAATTTTATTTTTTGCTAAATTTTTAGCGCTAGAACGCAAAATATCGGTACGTGCCAATCGTGAGGAACTTGTTCAGAAAGGTATACTTTTACCCGAAAGTCCGCTGGGGAATATACAAGAACCAGGTAAGTTAAAAATGTTATTTTAAATTATTGTGAAGTATTTTTACAAGGCGACTTGAGTGGTTTCTACTTTCAAATTCCCTTTTTAAATTATGCTTAAAATGAAGCATAAATTTAATTTTAAACACACAAACCCAACCTGCCAATAAAAAGGTATTATCTGTGGTCAGTTACAAAATACAGACGGACAGACACTCAAACGAAAGATGATGGTCTTTTATTGACGTCTTTAACTTATTTAGTATTCCAATCATGGAACCTGCAGTAATTATTATTATTTTATTATTATCAACGATGGTTGGCAATGACAAACAAGTCACAAAAAAAAGACAATAACGTCAAATGAACGTTAACTGATTCGACGTACTAAAAATAAACAAATAAACGTGAAAAAAGCGCGCGAAAGTCTTTTTTCTTGTAAGTAAATATTCCTCGATTTGAAGACATTCACCACATTCTTAAAAGTCAAACTGTCTGTCTTTAAGTTTTTTATTTTGATTTTATTATGCCCTCCACCACTACAAGTGGTAAAGAGGTTATATTAACTTTATCATTCCATGTGTAAGACTAAAAAGGCTTCAAATCGAAATATGAATAGATTTAGTTATTATGCGTCTGTCTTTGACTCGCTCACATCCAAAATGATTTACAAAGCTCAATGAAATTTGGTCTGATTATTTGCTATAGACCTGAGAAGTTTCCTGTTTAAGACTAGCAAAATCGGTTCGGGATATTAAAAGATATAGATCGATATCTGAGGTCTCTAATGCCTCAAGGAGTGAACTTTCGTAAAATTGTCACTTATAAATCAAAAAAATTATTGGAATTTTCCCATGAATAAAGTCGTATGTACTTCATTATCATTCCGAGAATTATCAAAATCGGTTCAGTTCAGTTATATCCAAAAATATAGCTTATTATGTGACTCATTAAGGGTTCCATTGTTACATTTAAAAAAAACACTTTATTTTTTATGTCTGCAAGTGTATGTGTGAGTGTGTATGTACGATGCATGCGGTATTTAATTCTCATGCATTTGCTGTGGAGGGTATTGAAGATTCGCCATAGCCGAATATATTATTCTCACTTGTTTTTCTCTTCTCTCTTAAACGTCGATTATGCGTTTTAATAATTTGTTTAGTTTAATCTTGAAGTTTCTTTAATCATGTTTCGTTTTATGATTATTTTCTTGCTAAATACCCTGATACCCACTTGTCTTTAGCTAAAACAGAGAAAAAGAGGAAAATTGATAGACAGAATATTTACAAAAACACATGAGGCACATAAAATTATATTTGTGATATTTTCTTTGATTTCAAAAAACTGAATGCAAAATATTCAAAAAATATATAATAAACGTTTTTGTTGGGTGTAAGAAAAAGTTTCGGTCTCCACAGATTTCGAATGAAGCATCTAACATTTTGTATTTGGTTTTTTAAATAATTATTTGCTTTTTTCCAAAATTGAAAAAAAAAACATAAAATACTTTCAGGTACCAATCTCAAGTGCATCCTTAACATGTCCTTTAGATCTAATATTTTCCCTTAAATTCAATTTCAGTTGTGATTAACAATTTATATTTTCTCTTTCATTCAATTTAATTTTATTGATTGTTGCTCAGCAATTTGTTTGATTTTAATCTTTTGACATCATTTTAGAATCTTGAACAAAAGTTTTTCATCATTTCGCCGGAATGAAAAATTGCTAAATAAAATTCATCAGAAGCTTAAAAAGGATTTAAAATAAAAAAGAGGATTTTTCAACAAATATTTTGATTGATTATTTAATAGTTTTTTTTCAAAATTAATTCAAGGGAAATTTAACGTAAATGAAATAAATAAAAAGGAAAAACGAATTAAAGAAAATTTAACTTAAAATTTAAAATGAAAATGAGCTGGAACTTAATTAGAATTGGACTAGAATTGAACTAGAACTGATTTAGAACTGATCTAGAAATAAACTAAATCTGAACTGAAGTTGGGTTGAACCGGATTAATTTCTATAAAAAATTTCCTTTCACAAAATTTTCTTAAAGAAAAATTTCATACGAAATTTCCTCAAAGGGAAGTATCATAGAAAATTTTTTCGTTGGGAAATTCATTTACATTTTTCTCATAGGAAATTTTCCCAAAGGAAATTTCCTTGAAATTTTCCTTAAAATTAAATGTTATACAAAATTTTCTTAAAGGCAAATTTTTTAAAAAAGTATTAAATTTAAAAGAAATACCTTCAAAAGGAACTTTCATAAAAACAATCTTATAGGGAAATTTCATAGAAAATTTTCCCTCTAAAATTCCCTCAAGGGGAAATTTCTCAAAAATTTAATTTTGTAAAAAATTTTCCTAGAAAGGAAATTTTATTGAAGATTTTCTCTAAAAATAAATTTTATGAGAAATTTCTTTAAAAATTTGGAATTTTATAAAAAATCTTTTAAATTTTATGGAAATTTTCCTCTTGAAAGAAATTTTATAAAAAGTTTCCCTAAAAAAGGAAATTTAAAAAAAAATTTCTCTAAAGAGGAAATTTTCTAAAAAATTTGCTCTAAAAAAAAAATTTATAGAAAATTTTCTCTTAAAAAGAAATTTTATAGAAAATTTTCTCTTAAAAAGAAATTTTACAGAAAATTTTCTCTAAAGAAGAAATTTTATAGAAAATTTTCTCTAAAAAAGAAAATTTTCTCTAAAAATGAAATTTTCTAAAAAATTTTCGCTAAAAAGAAATTTTATAGAATTTTTTTTTTCTAAAAGAAAAAAAATTATGGAAAATTTCTCTAAAAAAAATAATTTTTATAGAAAAATTTCTCTAACAAAGAAGTTTTGTTGAAAACTTTGTTTAAAAAAATTATAACAAATTTTTCTCTGAGAAGACATTTTATGGAAGATTTTCTATGAAGAGAAATTTTATAGAAAAAAACTTTAGAGAATAAATTAGTTTTTTTGTTAAATGCAATGTAGCATTCATGTTTAGGTTACCTTCCCTTTCAAAGCTCTTTTTAATTTAACATTTCTGAACTTTTGAATAACTTTTATTTCTCTGTAACCGAAAGCTCTCTTTAAAAGAGCTTTTGTTGTTGACATATTTAGCAGTAAAAGCTTAAGTTCTGTTATTAAATTTGAAAAAAAGCTTTTTGTCAAAACTTTATTTTATTTTGGTTTCTTTTTTCTTTTCAACCATGTTTTTTTGTTGCAGGTGAGGAATCGTATTACAACAATTCGAACGCCGTTAATAATTCCACCAATAATGCCAACGGCGTTAACACATTACACTCCTCAAACGTCCAAAATAATTCCATGCTTAATGCTACCACCGGTGGTAGCAATCTGGGCAATAGTATTAATTCTTCCCAACAACAAGTTAACAATGCGTTAGCGATACAATTCCAAACAAATAATGGTGGATCCTCAAATAATCCTGCCTCCAATAATACACAAAATCTTAATAACAACAATAATTCATTGTCAGTTGCCAACACAAATAACATCAACAACATTAACAATGGCAACAATTGCAATAACAACAGCAACAGCAATAATATTGTTGGCGGTAATGAGAATTCGAACAACAGCAACAATGGTGGTGTACCACATTCACAATCGGCTCCTCATCAGTTGGGTGTTGGTGGTCAACAACAACAGCAGCAACAACAACAGCAACCACCGCCATTAACACCTCTAGCTCAGCATCATCAAGCGTTGGCGCAACAGTTGCAGCAACGATTTGCCATCAGCAATAATAATGGTGAGTTTTTCTTTATCACTTTTTATTATTTTTTCTTTCTTAGATAAAATTTATTATCTGGTCTCTTTTGTTTCCTTTTTTTGTTATTGTTTTGTTATTGTAAAGATATTAAAAATGAAAAGTGGGAAAATTAGTTTCTAAGGACTTTTTTTTTTAGTTTGAAAAAGGAAATTTATTATATTTAAAAGTCCATTGGCCAGACCCAGACCATAATGTCTTTGAACAGTTTCCTATTATTGTCAGTTTTATTATGGTTGTTTTTAGGTGTGTAGTATTGTTGTTGCCTCCGTCTGGCGTTCAGCTCCATTAATTCAACTTGTGGCATAAATATGTTGTTCCACATTCTTTTTATTCTGTTGCTTTTTCATTTTTTTTTGTTTGTTTTTTTGAAAATGTTCGTGACAAATTCTTTGTCACCCTCTGTGTTCTTAAGTAGACTAAATGTGATATCCTGCCAGTCCAAATTGTCTTCAACACATTTCTTTTGTTCCCAGGATAAGTGACTAATAAAGACATTTTTCTTTAAACTCTTGATGAACTAAATTATAATTATAAGTACAATTAAAAACTTAATTACAAAATTTATAGCAATTTAATAGAATTTCTTTTCTATTAAGAAAAATTTCTCTATAGAAAATTTTCTCTATAGAGATTTTTTTGGAATATATTCTCTATAAAGAAATGGTTTACAAAAATTTCTTCTTAGATATTTTTCGTTATAAATAATTTTTTGAAAATTCTTTCTATAAAGAAATTTGTTTAAAAAATCTTCTCTGTATAGAATTTTTTAATTTTATTTAAGATTTTTTTTGAAAATTTTATTTAGAAAGAATTTTTTAGAAAATTTTCTTTATACACATTTTTTTTACTACATTTTCTTTATAAAGGATTTTTAGAAGACGTTCTTTGTAAAGATTTTTTAAAGAAAAAAATTTATAAAGATTTTTTTTACAAAATTTTCTTTATAAAGAAATTTTGTTTAGAAAATTATTTTTTTAAAGATTTTTTTTTTTAGAAAATTGTCTTTAAAAAGAATTTTTTATTTAGGAAATTTTCTCTATAAGAAATTTTTTTAGAAAAATTTTTTTATAAAGAATTTTTTTTTAGAAAATTTTCTTTATAAAGAAACTTTTTAGAAAACTTTCTTTATAAAGAAATTATTTTTTTAGAAAATTTTCTGTAAAGAGAAATTTTTTAAGAAAATTTTCTTTAAAGAGAAATTTTTTAAGAAAATTTTCTTTCTAAAGAAATTTTGTTTAGAAAATTATTTTTTTAGAAATTTTTTCTATAATTTTTTTTTTTTTTTTTTTTGAAAATTTTCTCTATATAGAAATTCTTTTAGAAAAATTTCTTTGTATTTTTTTAATTTTCTCTATAAAGATTTTTTTTAGAAAAATTTCTTTATAAAGAATTTTTTTAGAAAATTTTCTTTATAAAGAATTTTTTTTAGAAAATTTTCTTTATAAAGAATTTTCTTAAATTTTCTTGTAAAGAATTTTTTTAGAAAATTTTCTTTATAAAGAATTTTTTAGAAAATTTTCTTTATAAAGAATTTTTTTAGAAAATTTTCTTTATAAAGAATTTTTTTTTTAGAAAATTTTCTTTATAAAGAATTTTTTTTTAGAAAATTTTCTTTATAAAGATTTTTTTTTAGAAAATTTTCTTTATAAAGAATTTTTTTTTAGAAAATTTTCTTTATGAAGAATTTTTTTAGAAAATTTTCTTTATAAAGATTTTTTTTAGAAAATTTTCTTTATAAAGATTTTTTTTAGAAAAGTTTATAAAGATTTTATTAGAAAATTTTCTCTATAAAGAATTTATTTTTAAAAAATCTATGATGAATTTATTTTTAGAAATTTTTCTCTATAAAGAATTTTTTTATAAAATTTTTTCTAAAAAAATTTTTTTTGAAAATTTTCTGTGTAAATGTTTATTCAGAAAATTTTTTCATAAAGAATTTTTATATTAATTTCTTTAAACAAAAATTGTCCTTTAAAAACTTTTTTATAGAAAATTTTCTTGAAAATTGTCTTTTTATAAAAAAAAAAATATTTTTTTTAGAAAATTTTCTAAAATTTTATGTAAATTATTTTTGTCTGATTTCCTTAATTTAAATTTAAACAAAATATGAAATTTTTGTTGTAGTTGTTGCTTTCGTCATTGTTTTGTTGTTAAAGTAAATTTTTATATTTCTTTTTCTCTTGCGAAATTCTTTCTCTTATCAATCGTCCGATAACAAAATTAAATGAGCATAATTTAAGAGTAAATGTTTTTATGGAAAAGAGAGGGAGAGAGTGGTGTTGCCATATGGAGGAATTTTTAAAAAAGTACTTTATTTTCGAATCAAAAAGTTAATAAGAAAATAACCTGGTTCAGGGAGAATGAATGATTCACAAAAAATAGAAAGCATTTTCAAAAGACCTCTCGTCACATCCAGTAGGAAAACAGTCCTTTTAGTTCAGTGGCGGACTATTTGGTCCGAAAATAGTAAGTTAATGCAGGTATAGAAATATACAAGGTTCCTGACAAGAACGTTGCATAAAATTTAAAGGCGCGGAAATTGAAGTCAAGTTTTGAAAAAAAAAATCTTGCTGCATAATGACTGGCAAAAATCATGTTCTGGCAGATTTATCGCGACTCCCTGGTAAACAATTTTGTGTTGCTGATGCTCGAGGAAATGTTGAAGAAAAGTTTGGGACCCAAAAGCAGTTAAGATTTTCTAAATAGTTCTTGGTAAGACAAGCAAAGGGCTCCATAAATACCGAAATTTACATCAAGAAATGTTTACTAAACAGGCTGCCGCCATTCATAAGACTTCATAATGTGTCCACTTATTATTTGATTGACTTGGCATCCTGTCACTATGCTTAAGAAGCACTTGAGCGGTGCAAGAACAATGATTTGTCATTTGTAGCTAAAAAGATAAATACTCCAAATTGCTTGGATCTAAGGCTAGTGGAGTGATATTGGGCTCTTTTTAAAAGCGATTTGAAGAGCACAAAAAAGGGTCTAAAAGTGTTGGTCGATTTTAAAGCACTAATAATACATTCACATATATGTATGTTAAGAATTTTTCGATCTCACTACTTGGTAATACAAACAAAGAGATTTCAATTTATTTAACAGTTTATAAAAATGTTTGTTAAGTTTTTTACATCTGGCATTATTATTCTCTTTTATTCAACAAGAGGTCATATTCTCTCTCTCTCTCTCTCTCTCTCTCTCTCTTAAATTACTTTATTTACTGTTACTCTCTTAAAAAGTTTTTGAGAGCAGAGTTCTCTTAATTTCGTTGTTTTTTTCATTCACATTCATTGTATGTAGTTTTTATCATTATTGTTTATAGCAAAAATTTATTATGCGTTTTTTTTTCTTCTCCGATTCTTTTCTTTCTATTTTTTCGCACATACCCGCCTTCAATGAACTCAAAACTTAGTTCGCGTTTATTATACGCAGCGTACGGCGGTTTATTCGTTAATTTTTTTGTACTCGTAATTCATTATTAAAATTAAAAAAATAAAAATAATAAAGTTATTTATTATTACAACAATAATAAATACAAAAATATGAAAAATAAGAATAATTTGTGATAATCGTTTCTGTAGAAAAAAAAATTTACGAAATTTTTTATTTAAACGAAAAACCAAAAAATAAAAAAAGAAGGAAAATAAAATAAAGAAGTTTCAGAAAATGTGAAACAAGAAATTGATAAAGTTATAAGGAAGTAAAGTGATAAAGTAAATAAAATTATGGAAAAATTCAGATAAAAATTTGAGAAAATCAGAAAAATTTTAAAAATTTTCCAAAAAAAAAGCAGCCATTAAAAGTTTAAAAGTGGAAAAAAAGCTAAAAAGAATGAAAATTATAACATGAAAATTTTTACCTTTTTCTAAAACAAAAAAAAAACTGTAAATGTCTAAGTTTGTTTGTCAAAGTGTGTGTGTATGTGTGTTGTGTTTGCGTGTTTTACACGTGTACTTGTGTATGTGTTGTAATTTACCGTTAATGCAAAAATGACGAGAGTGTGGCATGAAGAAAAAACATGATTTTTCTTCTATCACAAAATTTATGATGTGTTTCTTGATGAGTTTCCTTTTTAACGCTATTTTTTGTTTGCGTTTCGCCTGCAATTCTAAGTCTCGCCATTTGGCTCTCACTCACTCTCTTTAAATTTTAAATAAACTCTTTTTTTACACCCTCCACCACCACAAGGGTATATTAACTTTGTCATTCCTCGTATAAGCTAAAGAAAGAATCATTTCAGACCCCATAATATATATATGTTATTGATTCATATTAAAATTTGAATAGATTTAGCTTTGTCCATCTGTTCGCATACTCAAATCCGCTAGAATTGACAGAGCTCAATGAAATTTGATCCGATTATTTGTTAAAGCCCTGAGAAGTTTCCTATTTGATATTAGGTTCAGATTATCAAGAGGTATAGACCAATATCTGAGGTGTTCCCAAGTCATACTTAAGAAACCCGTTTATATATTACAGTGTGTGAGTGTGTATATACGAAACATAAAGTATTTACCTACACAGGCAATTGTGAAGGGTATTAAGGATTCGGCATAGACGAATTTTGTTTTTCTACAAGTTTTTCCTTTAAAAGTTTGATTCAAATTTTTTCCGAATTTTATATTTTCAATAAAAAAAAATAGTTTTTTTGTGATTTCAAACGGAAATGGATTTAATTTGTTTCCAAAATTTTACTCCCACAAATTCGAATTCAAAGAAATTTAAAAATATGAACATTTTTGTTATGTTTATTTTAAAAATAATAAACACATTTTTATTTAAATATTGAATACGAGGGAGGGTGGTGCTACAAATTTCTTTAATATGGTGTTGAAAATTTAAAAAATTATATTCGAATAATTTTTTTGTGGAATTTTAAAAATAATTAAAATGTTTACCTTAGTAAAAGAAGTTCAAAACAATTTTTATTCGAATAAAAACCCAAATAAATTGTTCGAATAAAAACCCGAATAAAATACCGAATAAATATTTTTTAGTTATGGCATTTTTATTCAATTTAAAATTATTCAAAATTTCCTTACTAAAACGGTTGAAAAAATTTTAAACTTTAAAATCGGTAAAGAAATGAAATATTCAAAATTATTCGAATATATTTCTTTTGAGTTTTAAAAATAGATAAAATGGTTGTGTTTGTTTAAGGAGTAATATCGAGTAAATTATTCGAATAGCAATTTGTTGTTTCAAAAACAAAGAGGGAAGGCCCTATTTGAAATCTAACTACGAAGGCAGTAGCAAAATTTCTTAAAAAATTAATAGAAATAAAAGTCGTATTTCAACAAAACTTAAAAAAGTTACACGAAAAATAAATTCGAATAAAAGCCACAATCTAATGATTTGATTTATCAAAAAAAAAATATATATATATATATATATATATATATATATATTTCAATATACCTTAATAAAAATACCTTATTAAAATACAAATCAAAATCGATTTTATTCGAATGAAAACTGGAAAAATTATTCGATTTTTTGTATTTTTCCTAAATGAGGGTTAATTTTTTAAAGAGCAATATTTTTCACTAAGAAATAATCGAATGAATTATTCGAATAATCGAATAAATTATTCGAATAATCGAAAAAGTTATTCGAATAAAATTTGAAATTTGTTGAATGTTTTTTCTTCAAACTCAAAAAATCACACTAATGCATACAAATCATAAAATGTTTTTTGGGAACAATTAAAAATTTCAATTCAAACCGAATAAATTTTACGAATAATCGCTTAAAATTTTTAATGCTGAGTAATTTTTCATTATTAGCAGAATTAAAAAATAACAAATGTTTGTTGTTATTAATTAATTTTATTTCCTCTCGTTCTCCACGACTTTTTTCTCTTGAAAAGATTTTTGATTTTTTTACAAAAATAATTTTTTCGATTTTTTTTTTTTACAAAGTTTTTAGAATTTTTTCTGTTGTTTGTTTGTGTGTTGAAGGTGAAGATCGTATTAATAAAAAACAACAAAAAAATTGTTAAATTATTTATAATCATAATTAAAGAGTCAACAAAAATGGAAAAACATATGTTTTTTCTTTCTATTTCTATTTCCATTTATTGTTTAAATGTTTACAAAAAAATTAAAAAAAAATTGTATGAGTTTTATTATTATTATTATTTTCAATCGAAACTAAACATTTTCGAAGAGAAAAAAATTGTTTTCCTGTAATTAGAAAATAAATTTATTGTTACACAAATTGGGAAAATGTGACCTTCTGAGAGATAAAAATTTAAAAAGTGTGAAATTTATTTTTGGAAATTATTTTTTTTAAGTAGTGAAAATTATGGAAACAAGATTTTTTATTAAAAACACAAACATTCTACTCAGTCTGAGATTTCGATAGAAATTCCACAAATCACAACGTGTTTAAAAAAAGTTTTATTCATTGGACATTTGTCCAAATGCCCCTGGCCCTATCTAAATTTTTAAAATTTTATTTAATATATGCACTGCATGAGAGCCACCTTTTCCCTTGATCCTAACCGACGTCCTACATTTTGTCCAGTATGACTGTTTGGAACCAAATTTTAGAAATTTCGCTGTTATAGTTGTTTAGCTATTCAATAATCATTATTTTTATTGCATGGGGGTATCTCTCCCACTGGTCCTATCGGTTCTTCATTTTGTTCACCAAAATATTTCCTTGAGAAAGTGATTAGCACCGCTTCCACTTCCCGGAATGGGGATTTGAGGTCACAAAAACCCTAAATATAAAGCGAAATTTAGCACAAACTAATTTTATAATATTATAAGACGTTGTGCCAAATTATACGAGGTTCAGTCCATTATTTCTTATAGGTTCCATACATCTCCCCCTTCAAAATATCACTTTGAAGCACTTAAATCTCACAAATACATTGGTATTGCAGTAAGAATTGGTCAAAGTAAAATAAGCATAACAAAATTGATGTGTGCAATTTTAAGAGGTTCGGTCCATAATTAGTTTTAGCTTCCATAAACATAACGCTAATCCCATATGAATGTAGGGCCCATTATAATATACTTTACTCTTAAGTATAAATTAAAAAATACCTTTATTCCTGTAATTTTATTCGGAAAGAAAAACTACTCGGTTTCTTAATCCGTCAAACTGCGTGTATCAAAATTTTCCCCCGACAACCCTGTTATTAAGTCAAGCTTCAATTTTCAATATATATTTGACAGAAACGAAAGAGAACATTTAACACAAGAAACTTTTTATTCTTTTGTTATTTTATTGTCTTGAAATTCTTAAATTTCCTTTCACTCTTCCCTCATCGATCGTTAGATGCGCCTTCGTTTGCTTTAGATGAATTTATGAAACATGTCAAACTTTTTCATTGTTCGTTATTTTGTTTTCTAGAAATTAAATTTCTTTCGACTTTAATCGTTAGAGACATCAATGATCGGGCAGTCTGCCTATTTAGCGCCTAGAAAACTCCACAAAAATCGTGTAATTCGTAGACATGAGAGTATTTAAATTTAATATAACTCAATTCTATTTTAGTGTAAATCCATATTTCAGATTAAAAAAAATTTGCCCACAATTAAAAATCGGAATCACATACAGACCCACTCCCGAAAATTACTTTAATATGCATGAATCTCAAAAATATTGGTATGGTTATATCTCATTTATTTAAGATTTATACAAATTAAAATTATTTGTCATGGATCGATCTATAATTTCCTTGCGGATCTCATATAACTGCAACTGCCCAATATGACTTAAAACGGCATAAGTCAACATAAATGGTTGGTGTATTTTGGATATTATGTTGATAGTACTACTACGGATCGATTTAGTATAACTTTCCGACTTAGAAGAACTTTTGATTTGATTTAACCATGTCCATCTGCCCATCTGACAGCTCATGTAAACCTTATGAACATAATGCTGATCGCATTTTTAAAAATATCATTATTATATTGGCCCAAAGGAGATTCTTATTCAAAGGGTGTTTCAAGTACATAAAAGACGTAAATATTTTTTTAATTCCTCCAAAATTTTTACTTGGATCGTACCATAATTTTGCATAGTTCCCATACATGACTGACTTCTAAATATAACTTTGAGGTACATGAATCTAATTTTTCTCACGTTGTTATTGTAAAAAATATTTAGTTCAATTAAAATAAGAAATCTATGTTTGACATATAACGAGGGTCGGCCTATAAGTTTCTAAAGCTCCCATACAGAAGTCAATACCGATTATCACCTTGAAGTGCATAAATCTCACAAATGAGAAATAAAAGCAAAAATCTCTTTTTGATACTTAACGAAGGTCGGTACATAATTTCAAAATCTCTGAGATCCTCCAGAAAGAAATTAAAATAAAATTAAATAAACAGAAACTCAACATTTAACGAGGGTCGGTTGTAATTTCCTCCTCCAGATTAAATTAAAAAATTAAAATTTCTTGTATTGATAATTTTATACCCTACACCGCTATAGGTGGTATTGGTAAAAGTACTGCTACCACCACGACTCAGAGTCACTTGCTGAGTCGATTTAACGATGTCCGTCCTACCGTCCGTCTAGTTGGCTGACTGTCCATGTTAACCTTGTAAACAAAATGTGATGGTTGCAATTTTTGAAATACCTCGATGCTATTATTTCGGTCCAAGGACGATACCTATTGAATTTGGAGATGATGGGTCTATTATATCACCTAGTCCCCATGCAAATGTTTCTCCCAGAATGGAGTTCTAAGGTCATAAAAGTTTTGAATAAAAAGTGATTTTAACGAAATTTCGCTCAAATGAAATTAATAATATTATAAAAATTATACCAGAATCGGTCCATTATTTCCCATATGTCCCCATATAGCTCCTTTTAAAAATAACACTATCAAAGGGCTTAAATCTCATATATACGCAAGTATTGTGATAAGAATTGATCAAATTAAGATAAATATAAACAAAAATCGATCTACGAGGATCGATCGCTTAACTATTTCTTCTACCTCCCATATTATCCCCTAGAAGAAGTCTTTTTTTAAACGCACAAATCATAAATATATATTTTTACAATAACATACTGCACTCTTAAGCACAAATTGGAAAATATATTTATACGAGGGTAGATCATAAATTTTGATCTAACAATGTGGTGTAGGGTATTAAATAGTCGGGCTTGACGAAGATTTTTTTTAATTTTTATACTCAAAATTTTATCACGTGATTTCTTGTTTTTTATTCTGATTTTCGGTGAAAATATTTAAGCCAAAATCGTGCAATATTATTTTTTTATAAAAAATATATTCCGTTTTAATTATTTTTATAAACAATAAATTTTGAAATATTTTTTCTATTTTTTAAATTAATTTCCATATTCAGGGTGTGTGTTTGTTATTGTAGCTGTTTTTTCTATAACTATAATTATGTTTTAGCCCTTTTTTAAGGTAAATGTGGGTTGAAAAAAACTACAAAACACGCAATATATTTAAATTTAATAAATTCCCTTATTTTTTGATACAAAACCTTTAATTATTTTTATTAAAAGAAAAAAAAACTAATGTGTTTCCTAAAAATATGCTACAAATTAAAAAGGACAAAAACTATTGCCAGACCTTTTTTCCTTTATTTGTTGAAGGTTTTAAGAGAGGGGGGAGAATAGTAAAAACAGTCATAAAATTGCTCTTAAGAGAGTTTTTTAAACTCCTTATTTGTAGGAAAAATTCTAATTTTCTTTTCTTGTTTTTAAGTGCTGCAGTGTTGCCAATTTGGAGTTTTTTTCCTCAAAATCTGGCGATTTTGAAGTACTCGTTTAGTTATAGAGATTAGTGGAAATTGTAAAGTTTCTTTTGAAATAAAATTTTTGTGCAAATAAGTAGTAGAATACAACAAAAATACAACAACTTTGTCTGTAACATGTTGCACCATGGGACAGAAATAAACTTTGGATTGACTTGGTTGAGTTCATTCGAAATTTGATATACCGTTAGCGGAGAACAGTTGCTTCATAACTTTGAAAGTGAATCAAGGTTTTTGAAACAAGAATTTTATTTTTTTTTAACAACCCACTGTGGTGTTCAGAGTTTACAAGTTATAAAGCTGCACTCCTTAAATCCAATAAAATTGAATCTGCGCTAGTTGCGGATTTTAGATTTTTCTGGTAAATTAACGATAATCATTAGAGAAAACTGGGCAACACTGCTTTTAAGTTTTAAAGAGACAGAACGAGAGTGTGTTAAGAGAGAGTAAGTTACCTATTCTCTCTTTGGTTATTTTGTGGGAGATTTATTTTATTGTTTAAAAATGTTGTATTTATTTTGTCTATATTTTAAGTCCATTTATTCCTTTATTCTTGCCATAAAAGAGAAGAAAAAGAAAAATTATATATGTAAAAAAATATATAGGATTTTTCAGGATATTTTTCTTATTTTTTCTCCATACGAAAATAAATGTTTTTTTTTTTTTTTTTTTTTTTTTTTGAAAATCTGAAAATCAATTTTTTTTTATTTTTAAATTATTTATTTTTGGAAAATGACATTTAATTCAGAAAAACATCTTTTGCTATAAATTAAACAAAAAATGTCAAACAAAATTTGTAACGAAAACCAAAACGATTGAATGAAGCACAAAAACAACACAAACAAATTTCATACGAAAACAATAACAGTGTCTGAGGTCGTGAACCTCGAAAAAAATAACGGAATGAAATGGAAAAAATAGAGGATGAAAAATAATAATAATGAAAAATAAACATTAATACAAACAAACAAATAAAAAAACGTTCAAAAAATAAAGCTAGACAAAGTTCAATTACATATTTACACCTACACATATATATTTTCTATATGTACATGTATATGTACGTGTGTGTGACAAAATGACATTCTTTTTATATAATTCAATTTCCTAAGTGTTGGAGGATTTTTAATATGTTCATGTATCTATGTGTGAGTGTGTGTGTGTAAAAGATATTTTTAATTTAAATATTTTTTATGTTTTTGAAAGGAAAAGAAAAATGTTCGGAAAACATGACAAATTTCCTTTCTTTGTGTCACTTTTTTTTTGAAAAAAATATCTGCTATAGTAGTAGCTTTTTTTGGAGTTGTAGTAGTAGTAGTAGTAATTTTTCTTTATTAAATCAAGTGTCTGGCAATATTTTTGTCACTTTAGTAATTTCCATTCCAAATTTTTTTTCTTTGTTTTTGTTTTTCAACTTTTACCTTCCCCACCCCCATTAAAAAATCCAATGACTTTAGGTGTTAATTTCAAATCATGTACAATCATGGTTATTAATTAAATTTAATTAAATTAATATTCTACACTGAATCTGAAAAAGTTAGTGAATTTAACGAAAAAGTTTGTAAAATTGAAGAAAAGTAGGTATATATCAGCCTACGAAACCTTTATTCATTATAACGAAAATTTTCGTTAATTTTTTTTTTTTTGAATTCTTCAAATTGATGAAAAATTTTCAATATGACTATTTGAATTTGTTAATAAAAATGCGATTAATTTGAATATTATATTATTCAATTTGAATAATACATTATTCAATTAACAAAATAATTCTTTATATTGATTAATATTATTCAATTTAAATACCATATTTAAGTTAAATTTACGAAATTTTAGTTGAAATGAGGAAAGAATTAAATAATACATAAAATATTAAGGATCCAGAGAAGTAATTATCGGATATCTATACATCTCCCACAGCGAGAATTTGGTTCCAATTACATTTTTTTAATTTTTGATTCGTTAAAGTTCTACGAAAATATTTCGTTAATATTAACTACGAAATTTGGTTCAGTGTATGAAAAAGAGATCAAAATTAATTTCGTTGGAAAATACACAGACAGGACTACAAGTTTTTTGTAAGGACAGTAAGGAAGTAATTAATTTTGCATTAATTAAAATATTTTTCGAAGATTGAAAGGTCCTTTTTTCCGTTTGTTTGCGCGAAAAAAACTTAAAACTTCTTCAACAAACCTTTTCAAGGGCAAAGCCAAAGAACTTGGCCACCTTCGAAACGTTAAGAAAATAGCAAAATGTGACTAGAGGATTCCTAGTTCTCAGACTTATACCTTGACTTCCTACAGTAGTTGGTATCTAAGAAAACCCGACATCCCGACTTCTCGAAGATTCCCAATTTTATGAAAAATTTTAAAATTATATTTATTTTGAAAAAAATTAAATCCAAATTTAAACTTTAATGAAAAAATGTAATGAATAACGGTATTTATTTATGCTGTAGACAAAATTGTTCATGAATCAAAAATTAAAAAAATATATATTCAAACTTTTCCTTGCGGAAATAATCAAAATCTCAATATGTTTAAATCAAGTTTAAAAAGTTGATTTTTTTCACAGAAATGGTAACCCTGTCATTATAAGGACAGTATGACAGAAAATACTTTCCAAAGTTCCAATTTTGGATAGTCATTGACCACGGCACTGGACTTTTATTTCTTTAGATCAGTTTAGAAACCTATAGAAAATTTCATTAAAATATCTTTAACGGTTCGAACTTAAATATCTCCAAAATATTATGAGATAATTTTGGATGGTCATTGACCATCTAACCCTGGGCTTTATCTCCTCAACTCGAACTATGTAAATTTCATTAAAATATCTTTAACGGATCAAACGTTACAGAATTATTCCACAAAAATCGTTTTGGAAACACTGTGCATCCCTAATTAGGGTCGAATATTAAAAAAGAGAACTTTTTCACATAAAGGAAAAAGTATTAAGGATATGAAAAAATAACCTTAATAAAATTTTCAATTCAAATGTTTTGATTTTCTTCTTTTTTGTAAATATCATAAATAATCATCTCCAACAAATTCTTTTATGAGGCTCCTTAATCTCACTTTACGCTTTCAATGCGAAATCTCTCAAATAACATTTCAACTGTGTTTTTTTAGTTAAAAATATATAAATCAGCATTATGCCATCATAAACATTAACATTTTTCATTGTCGAATCAATGTGTTAACATGTTGATTCAACATTGAAACATGTCAATTTCGCATTTATATATACATTGTTCTTCAGCTTTTAATGAAATTTAAAATTTATTCTAAAAATTCCAGGTTGATTCACTAAAGTTGAATGTTTTAAGAAACATCCAATCCAACGTTGAATCAAGGACAATTTTTTTTAATTCCTGGCAAATTTAGGTCGTAAGAACTATTATTTTTTTAGAATGACCCAGACACTAAATTGTTTTAGGTCTCTATGAAAACAAACGTTATCAGATGTTTGACTATCAAGGTTTCGATGAGTATCAGAGATCGTATACCACATTTTCTCTTGGTATCATCAAACTCATCTCGCCATTTTTTTCATTGACAGACCAGACACTTTCGAGAAAAAATATACAGATCACCATGTGGATTATGAAATTAAGAAGTTGGAAAGATTTACAATTGAAAAAAAAATCTTGAAAAAATTCCTTTATTTAATTGTTGGGCTAAAGAATAAATTCAATAATTTAAAAGTAAATATGACTTCAAATTCACATAGTAACGCTACAGTGGGTGACATTAAATATAAAATTAAATATGAGACAAGAGTTTCTAAAATTTTTAATTTATATGTTCATTTTTGTATACCCTACACCACTTCAATGGGTAATTTGAGGTATGTTAACATTTTTATTCCGTGAGCAACACATCAAACTGATTGATGTCATTGAAAGTTCCGTCTTTAGGTCTGTTGTTGGCAGGTCCATACTTATTGTCTAAGCTCTATAAAATTTATCTTCAGTACTTGTCATTGACCTGGGAAGTTAACTGTTTAAAACTTGAAAAAAATCAGTTCAGCTAATCAAAATTTATAAGTCGATATCTGATTTAATCCTAAAATTCTTAAGAAGAACTTAATTCTCCACTACAAGTTTAGAAGTCTCTTTACTAATCGCGTCAGACCTCAATGAAATTTGTCTTAATTGTTTTTTATTACCTTAAAAAGTTCACTATTTAAAACTTGAAAAACCGTTTAAGCGGCTAAAACGTGCTTGACCGATATTTTAGTTAACCTTAAACATTTTTTTATTAAAATTTAAAGGTTTTTTACACGCTACAAACTAATGGACGGTGCTTAATACAATTTTGTTTTGATTATTCATTATTGTCTTGAGAAAATCAGAAAAATCGGTTCAACTGTCAAAATTTCATTGGCCGATATCTGAATAAATCTCAAAGTTAGAATTTTGGGAAATTTTTCTATTCAAATTTAATGGAGTTAAACATACATTGGAACTTACAGAGATAAATTAAATTTAGCTTGATTATTTGCTTTTAGCCTGAGAAGTTTGCCTGGTAATACAAGCTAAATCGGATCAGTTATATAGAAATTATTGACCGATATAAACATTCTCGAAATTATTTTTTCTTTTGAAAGTAAATGGACTTAAATATTTTTTGGCAGGTTCCAAAGGTATGATGGGACCTCTATATAAAATTTGGTTTGATTATTTTCTATTTTATTGAAAAGTTGAAATCTGGCAATATCGGTTCTGTGGTTTGAGATAATGTCAAAATTCTAAACAAAATTTTTTTAAAATTTAATGGATTTAAACATTCACGCTTTAAGCCACAATCACAATTCGCTAAAATTAGATCAGATTATTTTTGTTATTACTCTGGGAAGATTACTATATAAAAGCAGTAAAATCGGTTCAGTTTTTATAAAATTATAAACTTATATCTAAGTCAAGATGTAAGTCAAATTTTGGAGGAGAACTTTTTAAAAATTTTTTCATTTATGGGCCAGAGATCAATGAAATTTTGCCTGATATTAAAGTTCTGTTTATAAAAAGCTATAGACCGATATCTGAGATAACCAAAAATTATTAGAGTATAATTTTTAAAATTTTTTTAAAATGGATAATTTAACTCTTTATATACTTGATCGGAAAATCATGGAAATCGGATCAGTTAGACGAAAAATGTTGTCAAGTATGGTACTAGATTTTTGAGGAGGAGGGTATTAAAGATTCGATGCAGCTTTCTTAAATTTTAAATAGTTTTGTTTTTTTCCTTTTTAAGCCAAAAAAAGTCAGTCGTCGCCGTCTGATTTAACAGAAAAAATTCTAAAGCATAAATCAATTTCAATTAGTTAAATTATTTGTTAAATATTTTGTACATTTTTATTATTATTATTTTTTTTTAATATTTTTTCTAAGTATTTTGCACTCTGTCTGTCCCTCTCTCTCTCTTTCCCACTCAAAATACTAAATTCAATTGCTTTTCGAGGTCATAGAAAGAAACATTTCAAGAATAAGTGAAAAAGGAGCCAAAAAGCCATTTAGTGAAAAAAATATTTAAAAGACTTAAATAATTTTAAATTTTTTTTGAAAAGGAAATTAATTAAATTAATTTATATATTTTTCTTCTTCAACAAATGTGATTTAAGGCCTTTTATTCTTAATCAAAAAATACAGTGTCAACGACTGACACAGTGGCACATTAATTTGAGCAACAAACAAATAATAAAAATAACAACAAAAACAAAAATATAAATAAATTAAAACACAGTGGGTTGATGGTAATAAAATTATTTGTTAATCATTTAATACCGGATAGAGCAGAAAGAGGGAGGGAAGTAGGAGAGAGGTAGGGCGAGCGAAAACAGTATTAAAGAGAAACAGGTGTTAAATATGTGTTCAAGTTGGCATGATAATGAAAACAACTAAATATTTTTCGCTATAAAATGAAATTGAAAGGAAAGAGAAGAGAGGAGAGAGGTAGAAAAAATCGCAAACATAAATAAATTTTAAAAAAGTGGCTTTAATTACGGATAGTTGTAGGCTTTATTGAACTTTAGTTAATAGAAATGCTAAAAATTGAAAGTATTTTTTGTCACGTTTTAAAAGTTGTTCCATGTTTTTGGGCATAACACCTTCTAAGGGTTAACTATGTGCTGTATTACGGAATGTGGGATTTATTAAATAATTTAAATTATTATGTGATTTTATGCTTTCAAATATTTAACAAGATATTTATGCAGAATTTAAAAATTAATTATAATTCAAATGCACTTAAATGACTTTATTTGTATTTCTAAAATAATTCCATATTTGATGGCCATAATTCATAAATTTCGAATAACCGCCAATATTTATTCGGAATGGAGCTTATTCTTTACGCACTGAAAATTCGTTATCCATGTGAAATGAAAGACTTCATAATCGTTTCAGATGTTTTTTTTATCTGCCCAAAATTGTTTGTATGAAAAATCTTTACTTTTTTAATCGTGAAATCACCCACAGTGAAAATAAAATTATAGGAAGTTTAAGATATAAAACTGAAGACTTCAAGGTATAAATCTGGATTTTCAGTCTCTTCAATTAGGGTCGAATAAATCTCTTAAATCAACCCATAAGTTTTTTGTATGAAAAAATCCATCTGGGTGTAAACTTGGTCATTCTGCTAGCAACAATAAAAAAGAAGAATTTAAGAAATCACAAAGCCAATTTAGCTATATTAATCAGCCCATCCATCTGCCTGTCTGTTAAAGTCACGCCCTTAATGAAATTAAGCCTGTTTATTAGTTATTGTCCTGAGAAGTTTGCTATAAAAAATCCAAAAAATCGGTTCAGTTGTTAAAAAGTTATAGACCGGTATCTACGTTTACCTCAAAATTTGAAATAAAACTTTTGCTTATTTTTCTATTAAAAATAAATAGATTTAACAATCGGTAAAGTCGGTTCAGTTGAAAAATTTTTAAGACCCTTATCTGAGTTAATTCCAAAATTACAGGAAAGGTCTTTTGAAAATTTTCAAATTTTTTTGCTGATTTTTCTGCTAATAAGTGAGATTGAAAAATTCTTAACATACATATATCTTAATAAAAATTAAATCTTTTAACTTACTAACTTACTGACCAAAGCTCCACTTAGTTAGGAGGATTTGCCAAACTGCATTGTTGTTGTGATGCCAAGTCAGCTCAAAAATAAGTGAAAATATTAAAAATGGAAACCACATTATTTGTAAAAATACCTTGATTGAAATTTCGGTATTTTATAGAGCTTGTTATAACAAATGATTGACTTATTTTGCTACAACTGCTTATTGCTCTTTTGGCCTTAAACATTCCCTCGCGCATCAGCAACATAAGAAGTTGCAAAAACTCTGCCAGAACATACGTATCGTCATCTTTTATGTAGCAAAATTATTATTTTTTTAGAAAATTTGACTTCAATTTTCATGCTTTGTTTTTAGGCTCTAAATTTTTAGCAGAGTTTCTGTAAGGAACTTTTATTGGACTTGTATGTTTTTAAACCTGCAGTAGCTTTAACTCTTCTTGTAAAATAGTTCGAGCACTGAGCTTACTGCACTGCTTTGCATAGTGCTTTCTATTTTTTTCTATCAACGGAACTGGGTTTTCTATCAACGGAAAACTTCTCCCGCGACTTTTTAATAAGACTGAAAACCGTTTGACTTTTTGTAGGACCAAATTTAGTACGCACTTTATCCTGGTCACCCATCCTAATCAGATTAACAATTCATTTCATTTATTTGAGATCAAAAATAATAACTGAAATGTTTTACAAAAATAACTGAATAGAATAAGTAGTCACGTAATAGTTGGATTAAAAGTTTTAATGGAAACGTGTGTTTAGAATTTTTTGATCTCAGTCTGTGGTTAAGACTATATATATTACAATTTCTTGTAATCTATTTTATAATTTTTAGTAAATTTAAAAATTATAAAACTCTAAGATTTCTAATTCATTTAAATGTTAAGAGTTTTTCGGTCTCAGTCTTGCTAAATAAAATTTTATTTTGTTTTAAAATTTTGACTTGTCTAAAATTTCATAAAAATGTTTAAAATATAATTAATTGACATTGAATTTTTTTACTTTTTCATTGTTTTTAGAAAAAAATATATTTTAAATGTTTAACACAATTTTTCTTAAAAAAAAATCACACATTTAACGCAAAAATTCCTCATTAACTTCCGTTTTAGTGCTTTTTTTAACAATAAATAAAAATCACATTTGTAGACACGCGTTTTTCGTGTTCTTGATATTCAGAAAATAATTTTAATTTTTTTATGATTTTTTTTTATTTTTTTTTATTTTTTATTATTATTTTTTATTATTATTTTCTTTAAATTTTTTTTTTTATTTTAAATTTTTTTTTCAATGAATTTAAGATTTTTCATTTCAAGAAAATTTTGTTAATAATTAATGGCCAACAATTAAAAATAAAAATTTTACATATTTTTTTGTTTTGTTCTTTAACTCTCACATTTATAAACAATTTTCCCATTTCACCGACAGAAATTTTAAACAATAAAAAAAATGTTCCACATCATCACTCATCGTCGTATATCAATGACAAGATAAATAATTAAAATTATCATACTAAAGAATTTCGCAAAAACGTGATCAATTGAATTTATTATTTTCAGAATATTTCCCAAAGAAAAGAAAATTATATTTAATAATGGGAATTTTCTTAAAATTATGGGAAATTGGAAATTCAAAGCGGGAAATTAAAACAAGTTAAATTGTTTGAGATGTTAAAAAAAATCTACAGTGGGATCTCGATTTCCTCTAATGATCGGAAACGGAAATGTTCCACATAATCGTCAGACTTCATAAAGTATTTTCTCGAATTAAATCATTTGTGTCTACTAAATTATGTTAGTTAATTCTCAAAGCTCTATGAAATATGTAGTGATTATTTGTTATTGTCTCGAGAAGTTTACAATTCAAATACAACGAAATCAGTTCTATTGTGTGTCCAAATCGAGTTTTTTGGATATAATTCTGTATTTTTTGAACCGCTAGAGATTTCTTAATGAAATTTCACTTCATTCGAGTTGAGATATTAGATATTAGATCTGGAAAATTTCAAATGCCTATGTGATCAGGGGAATAGTCCGTGACCCTCCAAAGTTGGAGACCTCGGGTATGTCGTTTTTTTTTTTTTTAAATTCGCAAAAATTAATTTGTAAGTTAACACAAGAAAGAACTTATAAATCTTTATAAAATTATGCCTATATGTGTTAGGTTACTGTTACAGTTTCCGAGATATTCAAGTCGGAAAAAAAATTTAAATTAAAACTTTGAAAAATCGAATTTTTGGAGATTTTTACAAAAAGTTTGGAACATTTCACAAATATTCACTGACAAAACCAAATTTTTGTTCGGAACTTTACACTTTTTTCATTGTTCTATAAATAAATCTTAACAGGAATGCGTGTAAACTAAATTTGGACAAACTTGGATCCAAGCTCTGCCCCTCCAAGACCTATAGAAATTTAGTAAATTTTACCAAAAATTTTAAGATTTTTCAGTTAAATTCTTAAATCGCAAATTTAGTATCATATTTTAATTAATCTTTATAAATAGCTACATATGTAGGGTAAACAGCCAAAAATTATTTGCTGCCGGAGGGTCCTTATAATGGCAGGGCGATCATTTAAGTGAAAAAAGGTCAAATATTTAAACATTATTTACTAGGATTGACATGTTGGGTATTTTCTTAGGGAAAAGTGGGAAACTTTTTAATTCCCTGGTTCATGGACAAGTTTACATACATCATATTAAAATTTCATATATATATACCGTTATTTCATACAATTTTATTCAAGTTTGAATATGAATTTTATTTCTCATAAATACAAAAATTCAAAATTTAAAGTTTTTAAATAAATTTTTGACATCAAATGGCTTTCGATATACGTTTCCTTTGAAATTTGAATCCTCAAGTTCTAACGTTTTTATAGATACCAAATACTTCTGTATTGAGTCCAGCCTAAACTAGTCCACTTTATCTATTTTCCAATATTACCGAATTTTTCTATTGAACGTTTAAAGAATCAAAACTGATTGTGAAGGAGCTCAAGGAAATTTGACGTGATTATTATTATTGTCTTGAGGAGGTTTTCAAATGTAGACAAATCGGTTTAGTTTTTGAAAAGTTATAGGGCCGATATATGAAATAACCTAAAAATTCTGTAGAAGAACAGTTGTAAATTTTTTCCATTAAAAGGGAATGGATTTGAATATGCATCGTCAGGTTCCAAATTAATTGTAAGAACTTGATGAAATTTGGCTTGATTATAAGTTATTATTTTGAGAGGTTTGTTATTTAAAATCAACGAAATCTGTTCAGTTTTGAAAAGATAAATTGTTATCTGAGACAACAAAAAAATTATTAGTTAGAACTTTTGTTAATTTTTCAATGAATTTTTTTATTGAATTTGAATATTTATAGACACGCACAGTACTCAATTAATGAATAAATGAAAAACCAGTAAAATCGGTTCACTTTTTAAAAAGTTATAGGTCAACGTCTGAAATAACCTAAAAATTCTAAAATTAAATTTTTTGTATTTTTTTTCACTAAAAATTAAGAGATCAAAATATTTATTTTCACGCTCTAAATTAACTGTCAGAAGTCAATGAAATTTGCCTGTATTACTTGTTATTATCCTATGAAATTTCCTATTTAAATCTAGCAAAATCGGTTCAGAAGATATAAAGTTATAGAGCGATCTTTAGGAAAACTCAAAATTCTGGCGAAGAATATTTGTAACTCTTTCATTAAAAGTTAATGAATTTAAACAAGATTTTCTTAAGAAATGACCATAATCTATATGTTATTCATCATTATACAGAAAATCATCAAAATCGGTTTAGTGGAAAAAAAGTTATGACCCAAAAATGTGAAAAATTATATTAAAGCCGTTAATAACATTTCTACTTTGATAGAGCTTAACTCGTTTAATCGATTAAATATAATTCTCGATTAATCGATTAATCGAAATTCGAATAATCGAGGTTCCATTGTAATTGACAGATGTAGAAAGTGTGTCTTTATTGCTGTTTCCCTATTTTTCTATCCATTTTCGAATTAATAATTCTTAATTTCATTTCTTAACCTCAAAATTTGTCATCAATTATTTTGTTTCTTAATTTGTTAATTTGTCAACAAATTTTGTCTTCTAAGTTCTCTGAATTTGTCATTTAATTATTTTGCGTGTTTGTCGAAAAACCAGTCAAGAATCCTTTTTTAAGGGTTCTTTTCTTTGTTTTCTTTCTCTTTATTTTTTCTTTTTATTTGTCCCCCCTCAATGACGCCTTTAAAGCAACAAAAGTTAGAGGTCATTGTCAATATTTTTGGTTTCATACAAAGAAGACAAAAAAACTGTTAAATCTTTTGTCACAAAGTGACTCATTTTATTTAATATCGAATATGAAAAAAATATTTTTTCTAAATTCAAATTTTTTTATTCACCACTGTATCTTGTAAGAAAAAGGGGAAATAAACCTGAAAGTTCGGTAGAGATGGTGCGATTTAATAGAATTTTAGGAAGTGATATTGGAGATGCAGACGAGTTCATGTTTTAAATTTGAAACTAATTGACTTAATCTGGGCTGGTCCACAAAGTCCTGAAGATGGGGACTTCTGGTCTTTTAAATAATTAAAATCAAAAGAAAATACATTTTTTCCTTAAAGTATGCAACGAATTTTGTTATTGCTAATAATTATTGTTTTTCTAAGTAGACATAATTTCCTATTTACTGATATAAAATAAACATATTTACTATTCACCTATTCACCTTTATAGAAATCCTTATTGTTAATTGAAACATTGCAACACATCAAGTAAACATCTTCATCGTTAAAGATTAATTAACTTTAAGTCTTAAATTACTCTCTTTTGTACCTTTTTCTGCTGCAATTGACTGCCAATTAAAATGACTTTATTACAAAAATTAAAACGAACTAAAAATTTCCACAAGAAAATCTTTAGCATATTTTTTCACTTTGACCATTAACTGGAAATAATTAAAGCATACTTTTGGGAAATATTAAAACAATATAATTTCATTTTAAATTCATAAAACAGCAACTATTTCACTATTAAAATTCAAAAAAATTAAAACTTAATTTAAGTGTAAAATCAGGTTAATATAACTATTTGTTGACAAACAAAAATACTTTAGCATACTTTAGGGGTTTAAGTGTAATTATGTGTGTGAAGATAAATTTTAAAATTTGATCCTAGACACAAACCTTTTCACTTAACAGAGCTCTGTTAACCAATTAACAGAGCTCTGTTAACGGTTTAACAGAGCTCTGCACAATCAGAATACTGACAAAAAACAAGGATTTCGGGAAAACGGGACAACATGGGCGGATGAATCCAAGTGGAAATGGTGACCAATACCTCCAGTTATCACACCCCATAGCCAGAATATTTAACAGAGCGAGTTTTCATATCAAATTTTGAAAAAAATGTTAAACTTAAAATCTCAAAGGATAATCAAGGATTCCACGAAAACGGGACAACATGGGCGGATGAATCCAAGTGGAAATGGTGGCCAATACCTCCAGTTATCACACCCCATAGCCAGAATATTTAACAGAGCGAGTTTTCATATCAAATTTTGAAAAAAATGTTAAACTTAAAATCTCAAAGGATAATCAAGGATTCCACGAAAACGGGACAACATGGGCGGATGAATCCAAGTGGAAATGGTGGCCAATACCTCCAGTTATCACACCCCATAGCCAGAATATTTAACAGAGCGAGTTTTCATATCAAATTTTGAAAAAAATGTTAAACTTAAAATCTCAAAGGATAATCAAGGATTCCACGAAAACGGGACAACATGGGCGGATGAATCCAAGTGGAAATGGCGGCCAATACCTTCAGTTATCACACCCCATAGCCAGAATATTTAACAGAGCGAGTTTTCATACCAAATTTTGAAAAAATTTAAATTTAAAATCTCAAAGGATAATCAAGGATTCCACGAAAACGGGACAACATGGGCGGATGAATCCAAGTGGAAATGGTGACCAATACCTCCAGTTATCACACCCTATAGCCAGAATATTTAACAGAGCGAGTTTTCATAGCAAATTTTGAAAAAAATGTTAAACTTAAAATCTCAAAGGATAATCAAGGATTCCACGAAAACGGGACAACATGGGCGGATGAATCCAAGTGGAAATGGTGGCCAATACCTCCAGTTATCACACCCCATAGCCAGAATATTTAACAGAGCGAGTTTTCATATCAAATTTTGAAAAAAATTTAAACTTAAAATCTCAAAGGATAATCAAGGATTCCACGAAAACGGGACAACATGGGCGGATGAATCCAAGTGGAAATGGCGGCCAATACCTTCAGTTATCACACCCCATAGCCAGAATATTTAACAGAGCGAGTTTTCATACCAAATTTTGAAAAAATTTAAATTTAAAATCTCAAAGGATAATCAAGGATTCCACGAAAACGGGACAACATGGGCGGATGAATCCAAGTGGAAATGGTGGCCAATACCTCCAGTTATCACACCCCATAGCCAGAATATTTAACAGAGCGAGTTTTCATACCAAATTTTGAAAAAATTTAAACTTAAAATCTCAAAGGATAATCAAGGATTCCACGAAAACGGGACAACATGGGCGGACGAATCCAAGTGGAAATGGTGGCTAATACCTCCAGTTATCACACCCCATAGCCAGAATATTTAACAGAGCGAGTTTTCATAGCAAATTTTGAAAAAATTTAAACTTAAAATCTCAAAGGATAATCAAGGATTCCACGAAAACGGGACAACATGGGCGGATGAATCCAAGTGGAAATGGTGGCCAATACCTCCAGTTATCACACCCCATAGCCAGAATATTTAACAGAGCGAGTTTTCATACCAAATTTTGAAAAAATTTAAACTTAAAATCTCAAAGGATAATCAAGGATTCCACGAAAACGGGACAACATGGGCGGACGAATCCAAGTGGAAATGGTGGCTAATACCTCCAGTTATCACACCCCATAGCCAGAATATTTAACAGAGCGAGTTTTCATAGCAAATTTTGAAAAAATTTAAACTTAAAATCTCAAAGGATAATCAAGGATTCCACGAAAACGGGACAACATGGGCGGATGAATCCAAGTGGAAATGGTGGCCAATACCTCCAGTTATCACACCCTATAGCCAGAATATTTAACAGAGCGAGTTTTCATACCAAATTTTGAAAAAATGTTAAACCTCAAATCTCAAAGGATAATCAAGGATTCCACGAAAACGGGACAACATGGGCGGATGAATCCAAGTGGAAATGGTGGCCAATACCTCCAGTTATCACACCCCATAGCCAGAATATTTAACAGAGCGAGTTTTCATAGCAAATTTTGAAAAAATGTTAAACTTACAATCTTAAAGGATAATCAAGGATTCCACGAAAACGGGACAACATGGGCGGATGAATCCAAGCGGATATGGTGGCCAATACCTCCAGTTATCACACCCCATAGCCAGAATATTTAACAGAGCGAGTTTTCATAGCAAATTTTGAAAAAATTTAAACTTAAAATCTCAAAGGATAATCAAGGATTCCACGAAAACGGGACAACATGGGCGGATGAATCCAAGTGGAAATGGCGGCCAATACCTTCAGTTATCACACTCTATAGCCAGAATATTTAACAGAGCGAGTTTTCATACCAAATTTTGAAAAAATGTTAAACCTCAAATCTCAAAGGATAATCAAGGATTCCACGAAAACGGGACAACATGGGCGGATGAATCCAAGTGGAAATGGTGGCCAATACCTCCAGTTATCACACCCCATAGCCAGAATATTTAACAGAGCGAGTTTTCATAGCAAATTTTGAAAAAATGTTAAACTTACAATCTTAAAGGATAATCAAGGATTCCACGAAAACGGGACAACATGGGCGGATGAATCCAAGCGGATATGGTGGCCAATACCTCCAGTTATCACACCCCATAGCCAGAATATTTAACAGAGCGAGTTTTCATAGCAAATTTTGAAAAAATTTAAACTTAAAATCTCAAAGGATAATCAAGGATTCCACGAAAACGGGACAACATGGGCGGATGAATCCAAGTGGAAATGGTGGCCAATACCTCCAGTTATCACACCCTATAGCCAGAATATTTAACAGAGCGAGTTTTCATACCAAATTTTGAAAAAATTTAAATTTAAAATCTCAAAGGATAATCAAGGATTCCACGAAAACGGGACAACATGGGCGGATGAATCCAAGTGGAAATGGTGGCCAATACCTCCAGTTATCACACTCTATAGCCAGAATATTTAACAGAGCGAGTTTTCATAGCAAATTTTGAAAAAAATGTTAAACTTAAAATCTCAAAGGATAATCAAGGATTCCACGAAAACGGGACAACATGGGCGGATGAATCCAAGTGGAAATGGCGGCCAATACCTTCAGTTATCACACCCTATAGCCAGAATATTTAACAGAGCGAGTTTTCATAAATATTCTGGCTATGGGGTGTGATAACTGGAGGTATTGGCCACCATTTCCACTTGGATTCATCCGCCCATGTTGTCCCGTTTTCGTGGAATCCTTGATTATCCTTTAAGATTGTAAGTTTAACATTTTTTCAAAATTTGCTATGAAAACTCGCTCTGTTAAATATTCTGGCTATGGGGTGTGATAACTGGAGGTATTGGCCACCATTTCCACTTGGATTCATCCGCCCATGTTGTCCCGTTTTCGTTGAATCCTTGATTATCCTTTGAGATTTGAGGTTTAACATTTTTTTCAAAATTTGATATGAAAACTCGCTCTGTTAAATATTCTGGCTATGGGGTGTGATAACTGGAGGTATTGGCCACCATTTCCACTTGGATTCATCCGCCCATGTTGTCCCGTTTTCGTGGAATCCTTGATTATCCTTTGAGATTTTAAATTTAAATTTTTTCAAAATTTGGTATGAAAACTCGCTCTGTTAAATATTCTGGCTATGGGGTGTGATAACTGAAGGTATTGGCCGCCATTTCCACTTGGATTCATCCGCCCATGTTGTCCCGTTTTCGTGGAATCCTTGATTATCCTTTGAGATTTTAAGTTTAAATTTTTTTCAAAATTTGATATGAAAACTCGCTCTGTTAAATATTCTGGCTATGGGGTGTGATAACTGGAGGTATTGGCCACCATTTCCACTTGGATTCATCCGCCCATGTTGTCCCGTTTTCGTGGAATCCTTGATTATCCTTTGAGATTTGAGGTTTAACATTTTTTCAAAATTTGGTATGAAAACTCGCTCTGTTAAATATTCTGGCTATAGGGTGTGATAACTGGAGGTATTGGCCACCATTTCCACTTGGATTCATCCGCCCATGTTGTCCCGTTTTCGTGGAATCTTTGATTATCCTTTGAGATTTTAAGTTTAAATTTTTTCAAAATTTGGTATGAAAACTCGCTCTGTTAAATATTCTGGCTATGGGGTGTGATAACTGGAGGTATTGGCCACCATTTCCACTTGGATTCATCCGCCCATGTTGTCCCGTTTTCGTGGAATCCTTGATTATCCTTTGAGATTTTAAGTTTAAATTTTTCAAAATTTGCTATGAAAACTCGCTCTGTTAAATATTCTGGCTATGGGGTGTGATAACTGAAGGTATTGGCCGCCATTTCCACTTGGATTCATCCGCCCATGTTGTCCCGTTTTCGTGGAATCCTTGATTATCCTTTGAGATTTTAAGTTTAAATTTTTTCAAAATTTGGTATGAAAACTCGCTCTGTTAAATATTCTGGCTATGGGGTGTGATAACTGGAGGTATTGGCCACCATTTCCACTTGGATTCATCCGCCCATGTTGTCCCGTTTTCGTGGAATCCTTGATTATCCTTTGAGATTTTAAGTTTAACATTTTTTTCAAAATTTGATATGAAAACTCGCTCTGTTAAATATTCTGGCTATGGGGTGTGATAACTGGAGGTATTGGCCACCATTTCCACTTGGATTCATCCGCCCATGTTGTCCCGTTTTCGTGGAATCCTTGATTATCCTTTGAGATTTTAAGTTTAACATTTTTTTCAAAATTTGATATGAAAACTCGCTCTGTTAAATATTCTGGCTATAGGGTGTGATAACTGGAGGTATTGGCCACCATTTCCACTTGGATTCATCCGCCCATGTTGTCCCGTTTTCCCGAAATCCTTGTTTTTTGTCAGTATTCTGATTGTGCAGAGCTCTGTTAAACCGTTAACAGAGCTCTGTTAATTGGTTAACAGAGCTCTGTTAAGTGAAAAGGTTTGTGTCTAGGATCAAATTTTAAAATTTATCTTCACACACATAGTGTAATTGATATTATAGAATAAAATATAGAATAATTTGTATAATTTAAAAGCTTAAATAATAAACTTATAGATTAAATAAATAACTAAATTAAAGTAATTAAAGTCCTTTTAAAAATATTACTTATATGTTTTTAGAACTCAATTTAATGAATATTAATTATGCCTTTACATTTAGCAAAATTTACAAATTATAGACAAAATCAATAAATTAATTCTATTTGTTTTAAAACATCACTCATCTTACGATTTTAATTTAAAAATAATCCTAAAAGTATGCATAACAATTCTTATTTTATTTATATCTAAAAGTATGCAATTAATTCATGGCTTAAGGCTTTAAAAAATACACACACATGAATACTTAAGAGTTTGTTAATTTTATTTTTTCATAATTTTTTTCCACAGAAATAAAGAAAAACAATTATTTAGTTTATTTCGATGCGAAATGAAACACTTGTTTAAGACAAAAAATGTCTGCTAAAAATGTGGGGATTTAAGAAACTATTTTTAAGGGGTTAAGGAAAAATTAAGTTTTTGAAATAATAAATTAAATTTTAGATATTTTTTTTATTCAAATATACAATTTTCCCCTAATTTGTTCTTTAAAAAAATTTGCCTAAAATTAGGCTTTATTTTATTTCACCAAAGAATACAGTTTACTTTCAGGGTAATAAACTAAATAAAAATTAATATATGAAATATATTTATGTTTAAGAAAAATATAAATAAATTTGTTGGCTCCTTAAATTATGCTATGACTTTTTAACAAAATTTATAATTAGTTTCTTTTTTCTGATACTTGACGGTACTCATATTTTCCTTCTTAATTAGGTCTTTAAAAATATGCAAAAGTATGCTTTATTGTACACAAAAAAAATAAGGAGTGAGATTAAAAAATTCTTAACATACATATATGCTAATGAAGGGAAACAACCAATTTTGTTTTATATTTCATTGAGCTTATTATTACAATTAAAAAAAAATGTTTTTATAATTTTAATCACCTGTGATGAAATTGCGAACCTATTTCAGAAACCCTTTCATTAAAATTTTATAGTGTCATCTGTCACTTTGTTCGATCAGATAGTCCATCTCCATTTAAATCTACCACACCGTTAGACACCTTTATTTGTGCTCTTCAATTCTCACTTAAAAAGTGACCTTAGCTCCGAAAAGTTTGGAAGTTTTGCCTTTCATGGCACTAATACTTCATTTTGATTCTTATACCACTCAACGGCTTGTTAAACATAGTGACAGTCTGGCACGTCAGGCCAAAAATATGTGGGGACATTTTGAAGTCTTATAAATGGAAGCAGCCTTTTTTGTAAACATTCCTTTGTCGCATCTGCATATTGCTTGCCTGCTATACTAAGTACTTTTTGAGAAATTTTGATTGCTTTTGGGTTCTAAATAGTTTTTCAACATTCTCTCGAGCATCAAGAGCATAAAATTTTTGACTAGGAATTTACTAAAAGTCTGCCAAAACATAAGTTTCGTCATCCATTATGCCGCTTGAGTCTTTTTAGAAAAGTAGACTTCAATTTCCATGCTGTGTTTTTGGTCCCTAAATTTTTAGCAGGGTTGCAGTCAGGTACATTTTTAGACTTGTCTGTTTTTAAACCTGCTTTGGCTTTAATTTTTCGTTCCAAATAGTCAAAGCACTAAGCTAACCGCGCTGTTTTCCTGTCGGATCCAAACTCTTGTGAAAATTCTTTCTATTTTTTTGGCTTTAGAGGCAATATGCGGACTTTTTCTTCCTTCTGAACCAGGTTTTCTATCAACGGACAAGTTCTCCCGGTATTGAATAATTAAAAAATTATTTATTATTTATATTTATTTTAGTTATTTTTTTGGCTATAACTTTTTTTCTGACCCGATTTTATAATGATAATAATTTTGAAACAATGATGAAGTACATATAACTTTGTATATGATCCTGGAATTTCATTCTAATGTGTCGATTTCTAATCGACAGTTTTACGAAAATTCTTCGCTTAAACTTAATGGTTGCCTCAAATATCGATCTATATCTTTTGATGTACTAAACCAATTGTGCTGATTTTAAATAGGAGACTTCTCAGGACTATAACAAATACTCAAGCCAAATTTCATTGAGCCCTGTCAATTATTGTGGATGTGAGTGTGTCAACAACAGACATACAGATGGACATAATTAAATCGACTTAGACTTTAATTTGATGAAAGAATATGTATATATTATGGGGTCTACGATGATTCCTTTTTAGCGTTACACACAGAATGATTAAGTTAATATACCCTCTTGTGGTATATTATTACGTGGGCTAAACGTTGTAATGAAAAGCCTGTTTTATGAATTTTTCTATCTCACTCCTTAAAAAAATTGTTTCACTCCTGAAATTATAACTTTTTAACAATTTGTTTTGTTTAGTTTGTTCTCTTTCTAATACTTTAAATTACAAATAATGTTTTCGCCTTAATAAGACTTTAAAAAAAATACCCCAGAAGTATCTTTTACTTTCAAAAACATTAAAAGTAAAAACACCCAAAAAATATGCTTCAGTATTTTATTAAAAAAAATCCTGCCTACTGAGACAACAATAAATAGTAAAGCCCTTTAAATTATCAAAAATAGGTTTTGATTTATTGAGCATAAATACACTGCCTACTTTTAGGGTAATAAATATTAAACCCCTTTAAATAGGCAACAAATGTAAGCAATTAATTATTTGCCAAAAAATTACTGCCATAAAAATCATAATTTTAAATAAATGTTTTTGTCCAGTTCAAGCTCAAATAAAAATATTTAATTTGCTGCCTCAAAATATTTACTAAATAATTTATTTTATTTGAAATTCTTAACTCTCGAAAAAATCTTATTTTTTTTGGCCAAACATATCAAGACTCTTGACATTTTATTTAAAAGTTATAAAAATACTTTTTTGTAGTTGTAAATAAACTTGAAAAACTTTATTCTCTAAGTCATTAAATTATATAAAAATATGAGGGGGAAAATGCCTTAAAGTAGGCTTTGATTTTTTAAACATAATTTTAACAAAAAAACTTAGTAGAAAGAAATTTCTTTAAAATTATTAAATAAATTTTAAAAATATTCCAATTTATATAACGTAAAAAGGCAACAAGAGAAAAGTGACATTTATTTTTGAAATAAAAAAATATATAAATTAAAATCAATTAGTTTTGAAATAATAAACCATGACAACTATAACAACAAATAAATCATAATAAAAATGTAGAAAAAAATGACTATAAAAATACAGAAAAAAGGGACACCCATTCGTTTATATCTGACGGCAACATGTCATAACAATCGGCCACAAAAGAGATAAGTGTTACCGAGGGGTTTCACATACATTTCCACAAATACAGACGACATTTCCGTATAAATTTATTAAAATAGATGAAAAAATATTAATTGGCAGTAAACGTGTAAATGGTCATTTTAGGTGACAGTAGAAAAAAGGGGGAAATGTAACAAATTAGTGAAAGCTTTTAATTTTTGTCTCAAAGGGAAAAGAAGAATAAATATATAAAAGGAGGGACAAATCGAAACAAGTATTTTGAAATATAGATAATCACTCCTTGTTTTAATACCAATAAATGGTTGTTCAAGATCTCACGTTTAGATCTGCTTACGAATCCATAAACCTAAAATAATAAGTCCTTTAATTTGCCCTTTTAAATAATAACTTTTTTCTTTTGAGTATAAATTTGATTGAGGGATTAACAACGAATATTAAAACGTATCGTTTGTAGGATTATCTTCCTTTTTCAGCTAAGTACTCGACTTTGGCCGACATGTTTGATTGCGTTGTTGTAAAATTCGGGTTTTTTTATAATTTTTTCAATACATAGAATTGTTATACCGAGCCGAAACTGCTCGTGTAGTTAACACTGAGATGAAGTGAAATTCATAATGAAATGCATAATGGATGATGGAGGATTTGTTCTGGCAGATTTTTCACAACTTCCAGGTCACAAAAAAAAATCTCGAGGCAATGTTGAAGACAAATTTAGGACACAAGAGGAGTCAAAATTTCCCAAAAAGTTCTGATGCGTAAACAGTCTGTAGCAGCGGCAAAAGAAGTAAAATGTTTGTTACACCGGAATATTTACGAAAAAGGATGTTTCCATTCATAAGACTTCATAATGCGTTCACTTATTTTTAACCTGACTTGACACTGTGGTAAAGAAGGCCTTGAGTGGCACAAGAACAATAATGTGGTAATGTGAAGATAAATCTTTCAGACAGCCCGAAGCTAAGGTCAGAGGAGAGATATTTGAAGATCACCAAAAAGGCTTCCAAAAGTGTGGTAAATTTTAAATGGAGTGACAGAAAGCACTTTGAAAACGTTAATGGAAGGATTTCCGAAAAAAATTTAAAATTCCATCTCTAGTGATTAAAATTATAAAAAATATTTTTTAATTGTAATAAATTTAGTCAAGTTAAGAAGTTTCGTATTTATTAAGACAAATGTGTGTTAAGAATTTTTCGATTTCATTCCATATTTTTTGTTGAAAGTAACGAAACTCCGATAGGGCTTGCGAAAAAAGTCTTCTCTCAAATGTGCTCCGATTTGCTTAGAATAAAACTCAAGGAATAAAAACCGATATAAAAATTCTAAGAAAATGATTAAATATTTTTTTTTTATATAAATGTTTATTGCATATCATTAGGCTTTTTATGTAATAAAACTGCAGCATATTTATTTAATTTTGGTTTTCAATCCATTTCACTTAATCTTTTTTGTATTATTTTTTGGAAACTCATTCGGTAACACATTTTAATGGAAAATATAAGTAAAACTAAAATACGAGAATTTTTCTAAATCAAGTGTCTTTTTCTAAATAAAGTTATTTGAACTTAAGTATTACCAATTTATTGGTTATAATTATAAATTGAATTTTTATGACATATTTTTTTCAAGTATTACGTGATATTTAAAACGATTTATTAAATAAAAAAACATAACACCAACTAATTAAAGATAAAGAAACTAAATAAAAAATTTATATATTGATAAGAAACTGAAAATACCAAAATATCGCACACATAAAACCCACCCCCGCCTCCCCCAATTACTTAAAAGAAATCTGAAAAAATTTAAATTGTGATAAGAAATTTGAAAAAAAAAAATAGTTTAATATTATAAAAAAATAACAACATAAAGAAAAAAGCGTGTAATTACAAAAATAGTTTAAATAGCCATTATTTAATAACACATAAGCAATAATAATAATTTTCTAAATTAAAAAACCATAAAAAGCCAAAAAGGCCTTTAAAGCAAGAAAACAATCAATAAATAAAGTGTATTAACAAATCCCTCTAAAAAGTTTTGTAATTCAACTAAAAACGGTGCTAATTGTAAAATAATTTAAATAAAAAATAAAATGAGAAAAATAAATATTTCAAATAAATATAATAAATTTAACAATAATATGTTTAGAAATAATCATAATTTGATTTCTACGTATTTATGAAGTCTTTCAATACATTTTGCATTTTTTGTATAATAAAACATTCACATTGATTTTTGTGCCATAAATAAAGTGTAATTTTTATAATAAACTACAAAATCAGAATCAGATGATCTTGAGTTAATAAAATTTATTCATATAGAAATGAATATGAAATGAATGCATTTATAAGATTTCATCTTCAGTTAAAGGGTTTTTTTCATTTACATCGCAAATGTGTAATTTTCCGGAGACAGAGAGAGGGAGTGTGTGTGTGTGTAAATAGGCAGATAAAAAGAAAATCACATTTTTAAAATTTTCTTATAGCAAATTTACTGCAAAAAAAAAAGACTTTAAAAGCAGCAACAATAACAACAACAACACCAACTATGTATAATAAATATTTATGACTGCCTGTTGCCCCTACAACAACCAACCTATGCCACGGTTACATTCAAAATCAAAACCAAAAACAAAGATTTTCCTTATACATTAACACTTTCCTCAGTTTTTTTTTCCAAAAAAAAAAAAAAAACTTGGAATAACAACAACATCAATACAACAAAACCTTCTAAAAGGAAATACATATGCTTCTTTTTATAAACCTCCATGTATGTGTCTATATATGTGTATGTGTTTAAGCATCAAGAAAACAAGTAAAAGTATTATTCTTAAGTAATAAGAAGAAGAAAAAAATAGAAATCTCTACATTACTTTTTGTGCTGCCTTTACCCTTTATTCTGCCTTCCACAAACCTTCTCCCTCTCAAATTCTCTTAACACTCCGTCATTGGCCTCAAGGTTGAGCTTTAGAAAAACTTTACGCTGATGATGGGATACATCATGGGTTGTGCTTGTTTTAAAGGTATGTTTGTGTGTGTGTGTTTTTTATTATTTTTACTCTTTTTTCTTCTCAAAAAATATAAAATTTTATCCTTAAATTTAAAGAATAAATACTTTATATATGTGTGTGTGTATTTTTCTTTTTTCAATTTTTAAAGCCTATTTTTAGGCTCAACTTGCTAAAATTTGAAAATTGTTATCATTTTTCATGTAAGAGATTGATAATATAATGAATTTCCTTAAAGTTTGTTTTATTTAAAGTCATTTTTTCAAATTTAAGTTTTAGAAAAAATTTTATTGGGTCTGAAAAAAAGTATCTGCAGAGTTTTTTGAAAATAAATCGGTTATTAAAAAAGACCATACAAACTTAGTTGAAAATAGTGGACATTTCATTTATGTTAAATTGGATGATATATTAGCAGATAAAGAGTTGCCAGATGAACTTAAATGAGTAAGTCCGTCCGTATATTGCGAGCTCAGTTAAAAGTTATATATAGAGTTTCGAGATTTTCTGAGATGACCTCAAAATTCGTACAACCTCTCTCTTTAATTTTAAAATAATTAATCAGAAGCTTAGGGTCCCTCCTTAGGAAGCAATAGAGCCTCTTCCTTATACTCTCGGTTGACTAGTTCGGAAAATAATGTGTTCAAGATTTACGTGGGTACCTGCCATGTTGGCCTAACCCCACGGTGCTCTTATCACTGGGTTTGTTTTTTGCCCAAACCACTGGCACCATATTATTTATAAACACAGGTAGCAATTCATACTTTATATTGTCCGGAAAAAAAATCTCTTCTAGATAAGGGATTGGAGGTATCCAATCTTCTGCCACACTTTGGTGACTTCTATTGCTGTGCAACAGCACATGGGGAGCGATTTAAACCACAGCCAGCAAGAAATTACTCATATGTCAAGATTGAGTGTAAGATGGTGGCCCCTGAAGTATCAGATCATGAGGAGCTACCAGTAGCTTCTGATATCTAAGAAGCTACTGGTAGGAATTTAGTCTCTGCTGAAACTTCGAAGGTTCTTATCTAATAGTTTCGACACCAGATTGTCTGGGGTATTGCTACAACCCTGTCTGCACCTCTCTTAAAATAACAATTAGGCACAATAGAGGTCTAAAATGGTGGAGGTTTATTATCTCCATCAAGCCTCGTGAGAGACTAGAACCGCACAGTTATTAAAAGCTATCATTTAATAGTATTATTTAGTCCTACATGTTGTTCGGGAAATGTATTAAAAAATCGGCACCGCCTCATTGGCATTTTAACTTTATTCTTTACTTTACATTTTAAGTGAAAATTCAGATTTTTCTTAAATTTAGTCTTAGTAAAATTGAGATTAATAAAGCGTTTTAGAAAAGGATTAAATACGTTAATATTAGTTAAGGGCTCCTAAATCACATACCTTGGTTTGGCAGTCAAACAAGATTAAGAATTAAACATTTTTTAAAAAATAAGGACTTGACTTTTTCGAATAATTAAAGTTCCGACAAAATTTAGTGTGTAAAAAATGTAACAGTATTTGAAAGCTCTAAAAGCAGTCACAGTATATAAAATGTTTGCATGCCAGAGAACATGTTTGTGCTAACCATATTGTGATTACTTTCACTAAGGTATGATTGTGTCACAACCATATTATGATGAAAAATATTAAAGCATCAATGATCAATTTTATGATGACACAACTATAATATATAATCACTTGTTTATAGTTACAAATCCCTAATATTTGGTTTTAGTATGCAGATATCATTGTTTCGGAGTCAGGGTAAAAGTATACATATACTTTTAACGGCAGTTTATATAATTATGTTCTATGAAGAAAAGTTTAGAAGTCTAGAAATTTATTAAAGAAATCTTACTTTTTTAACTAATTTTTTTTGTATTGGAAATTAAATTTTTTATATATTCTTTTTATTTTCAGGTAAGTTCACAATTCCATTACTTCAGAATTACATTACTGATCATTGTAAGTACCTGCTCGAGTTAAAATTTGTAAAGTTTTAAAATATTCAATAAATTTTAATTCCAGTAAAAAATAAACTTCCTACATTCAATTCACTTTTGCCGTTAGGCAATTAAAAAATTAATTATTTTTAATCAAAATCTAGCTAATGCCTACTTTAAGGCATTTTTGTTCATATCCTAAAATAAGTGTATATATGTATAGTTAAAGTTATATAGTTCCAGTTACACCTTTAGATATGCCAAAAGAATCCTAAATCATTTTCGGAATATTCGATGTTTGTCATTCAGTTAATAGGAATTGCTCTGTTAGTCTGCATCTGATCGGCCATCTTTAAAAACACATGAACTCATAGGATCACATATCTTAGACTCTGTAAATATAATGTAAATATAATGTAAATTTTCTGAAAATTTAAGGATTTAAACAGCAAAAAACCTTTGAAATTTTCGATCATTCAAGCTCCTTTTAAATTTTTAATGAACTCAAATTTATCTAGATTTTCACAACATGAATTTAGGATTAACACGAGTTTAATTCAAAATATTTTCTTTTAACTTTACAAGGATGTTTAAAGAATAATCTGAAAAACATTTTTGCCATTTTAATTATTCTGGATAATAAAATAA